>JAMKCH010070122.1:0-23705 GCA_023653785.1 Ophioderma brevispina | reverse complement strand
TAGCTATTTGGACATTTCCAAATTAATTGGACACAAAAAGCACTTACATTTGCAAGGTTTCAATTTCCTTCTTTGAACATAATGCAAATACAGAGCAGTGCTTGTCTGATTAAATTTTAACTGATTAAATTGATGCTAGAGACAACTCTGAAATAGGAATTTCTTGCAATAAGGCCTATGAAATAAAGAGCTTACAAAGGTTTTAATAATAAGCTGGTCTAATGTTATCAATAGAGTAAATTGGTCCAGCACCACAGCATATATTCTGTGCATTCTAAAATGTACTGTGATTTAACACAAATCGGAAGTTGAGTTTCTGCTCTTCGGTTATGCAAGTGATGGAAGATCATCTGTCCAAGCAGGATTGAATTTCAAACACACACACAGAAATATATGATCCTTGTCAATCGGTGTAGTCAATTCCTTTTTAGCCACCAATTAATAGGCCTATTTGATAGTAGGGGAAAATGCTTTTTTGGTTAAGGTTACCTGCTTGAACCAAAATTTGTTTCAGGATAATACTCTGGTCGTTGCACATGCTGTTTTGGTTATCATCAATTGTCATAAAATAGTACAATGCTTGGGGAATAATGTAATACTACAAACATGGAAACTAAAAATATATAAAATCATAAGTACATGTGAACCCGGATGTGAACAAAATATTTTAATTATTTGAAATACCAATCGCACACTCTTTGAACATAAAGACAGCACCATAATGCAGTCGCATAAACAGTTAAAGGTTGGTGACTCAATCGTGATCCATTTTTTGGGGGGGTTCCTTACTAGCTTACGTACGTTAAAGCCAATCACCAAAATCACGAAGGGCCTGGCAGGATAAGTATAGAAAAGCGCCCTCAATAGTTGTAACTAGGCTGATGAATTGTCATTTTGCGATATTGCGTGTACAGACTCGGATTTCATGAGGTATTCATGCTTTCCTCTAAAATTGCCAAAACAAGCTAAAAACATGAAAAAAACCGCCAAACTGTAAGGGGGATTTGAGTTCTAAGTAGTAAATCCACAACTATAAATAATTCATACTACTTCTCATTATGCAACATATCTTTCATTGATGATCAGAGTTAATATAACAGAAGTGGTCATTTGGCTATGGTTCACAGCTCAGGGAAAATCTGTTTGACTAATACTAATTCTTGTGCAAAATTTTGTTCATGAATAACAGTACAAGTGAGTTCTGGTATATACAGTGTACTTTGTTCTGGTAGAGTAAGCACAAAGGTATTATGCTTTGGAATAGGTTCACTATGAGCTTCTTCTTCTTCTTATCGTGTCCAAACACTGTGGTTCTCAAATATGATCCAGCCAGAGATGGGTACAACGTCTGGCTGCTTCACTGAATTCCGCAAGGTCCTTGTTTGTGCATTGTTGCTCCAGCAGTGGGCAGACCAAGAGATGTTCCATTGTCTGTGGTGCTGTTCCACAACCACAGGTAGTGTCCTGATCTGCTTCCAGGTAGCCCCACTTCTGCAAGGAAACCTTAGATCGGCCAGTTCTGGTTCTCAACCTGTTGAGGCATCGCCATTCAGCCCATGAGGAGTCAGCTCCAGGTGGGAGACGCTCACCGGGTTCAATGCCAATAGATGTTACTTGGTTGATGGCAAGTCTTTCTTTCCACAAGGCGACTCTCTTGAGCTCCTTAGAGACTGTTTCAAGAGGTCGGACCCTGCTTAAGAAACTCTCTCTCTGGATCAAAGGCGGCTGGCAGTGGGTATCTGTCAAGACATAGGGTGCTTCACATTAGATACTTGGCAGCTATGCTCTTGCATGCTCGCTACGCTACGACGGATGTCTGGTGGAGCAATTCCTGCTAGGATGTATAAGTTTTTCGTTGGTGTTTGACGGAGGCATCATGTGATAAGCCGGCAGGAGGCATTTAATGCTGAATCAAGCTTCTTGGCATGGGTTGATCTTTCCCATACAGGGCAAGCATACTCTGCACATGAGTAGCACAGGGCAAGTGCCGTCGATCTTACGGTATGTGGGCGAGCACCCCATATTGTGCCAGTGAGTTTGTTCAAGATGTTATTGCGTGAACCTACTTTACTCTTCTCTTACTTCTTCTCGATGTGGGTCTTATAAGAGAGTGCTGTCCAAGGTAACTCCTAGGTAGACAGGGTTATCACAGTGCTCCAGGGGTGTTCCAGACCAGGTAACTTTAAGCTGACGTTTGGCTTCACGGTTGCGTAGATGGAAAGCACACACCTGTGTCTTAGATGGATTTGCACGTAGGTGGTTTTCCTCATAATAAGGAGTGAGTTCATCCAAAGCTTTGGTGAGTCTCTCTTCAACAACTGAGAAGTCGGCATCTTGTGCGCTAATTCCAAGATCGTCTGCATAAATAAAACGACAGGTTCCTGCACTCCTATGTTGGTCGTCGGTATAGATGTTGAACAGGAGAGGTGCAAGCACACTCCCTTGTGGCAGTCCATTCTTGAGCCTACGCCATCGGCTCTTCTTTCCTCCTAGCTGAACAAAGCTAAGAGCATCCTGTTTGCCAGCAAGTCCCTCGGAATAAGCTCAGTCCAAGCGGATGTCCTTGGTAATTTCCATAGTCTTATGGAGTATCATCTTGTGATTAACAGTGTGCACTAGAGTTAATAAACCCTCTTCCCATGCGTAGTTCATAGCTTTCATTCACCAGTGCCATTTAGCAAAACACCTCTGTTTCTTAATGCATGATTTATGATACCCCGAACATGCTCTTGTCAGCTGTTGGTTAACAGGTGCAACATCCACGGCTACTGAACTCAGCCCTTGGTAGATTAGCATGCCTTTGCCTCATATTGATTGCGAGGTCAAACATGAATGATTGAATGTTTATGCTCTTCTTTTCAATATTTTATGCACCTTGATGAGAAATTGTGTAAAATGACCCCCTCCCCTCCCCCCGAACGGGAAAGCCACTTACAGGGTAGTAGATATATCCATACCATCGCACATAAGAATCCGCCCCCCCCCCCACCCCGTTATTGGTGGGAAGGGGTTGTATAATCAAAACTCGATTTCCCCGTGAAGCCTACACTTAAAGTTCCTCTTAAAGTGCCATTTTCTTCTAAATAATGAACATTTCATATGTGTTTTTTTTTTTCAAAGTTCGGATCAGAAAAATTCTCATATTAAAATTATATGAATTTGTAAAAATGGGTACCAATAACGCAATGTCAAAACTGAGGACGCTTCTCTCTTAACCCAGGACTAGCCACATTTGTAACACATCTCAATACAAAAGGTTTGAGTGATTAAATATGAGGACAGACTGACAATGGAACTCCTAAAACGTGATCCTTAAGTGCCGCAAGTGGTTTGCCTTAAGGAGAGGGGGCCATAACAAAGTTTGGTACATGGTCCACATTTTTTTGAAATGATCCACTCATGTTTGAAAGCACACCATGTATGTGTCTAATAATCAAGGATTCAGAAAGTTATAGTTTGCACTATGTTCGCCTAAATTTCCAGAGTTATAGGCTAAAACAGAGCAAATCAATAAAAAACAAAAGGGTCACTTTCAGTTGTAACAGACAGGGTCAAATTTTAAAATTTGCCCTAGATTTGGATAAAAAATGGTGCAAATTAGTGGTGGAGCTCACTAGGATAAAATTAAAGAATAGTTTTGATTGTCCTCAAATGTTTTCTTAAGAAAGTAGGGGGGTACAAGATCAAGCCCCCATTGAATGCAAGGGACGATGACGTCTTGTCTGTGCCCCCTACATCGAAACTAAAGCATTAGACATTCAAACATTTCCTTTATGTTTATCCTAGATTCCCACCAATAATTTGCACCATTTTTTTCCAAATCGGGGCAAGCTTTAAAATTTGACCCCTGTACAACTGAATTGACCCTATTATTGATTTTTGCTGTTTTTAGCCTATACTCTGAAACTTTAGGGTGTACATGAGTTACAAACTATACCTTTTCTGAATCCTTATGTTATACACATAACCAGGTGTGCTTTTCAACCTGATTGGATAATTTAACTTCAAATTTTGACCCCTGTCAACTTGTTGTTGGTCCCCTCTCTTAAGGCACCACTTGCGGCACTTAAGAATCGCTTTCATGGGTTCCGGTCAGTCCTGGCAACATATTTTAATCACTCAAACCTTTTGTACTTGAGATGTGTTACAAATGTGTGCTAAGCTCGGCTATCTGCTTATCCTGCCAGGTCCTTGAGAGTTAACAGTGTCGGTTTGGGATAGTGACCCTGAATGAATTACGCGGCCTTTGCAGAATATGCAGTGTGTATCCTTGTAAATACTGCCATCACGGTCACCAGTGATAAGTGGTCACTATTAGAGATTATCATGTGGATATTGGTGAAGCCAATATGCAGACCAAATCGGTTCTTACCAGGCATCGAGTGGTGTAATCGATACATTTGGAAATATTCCGGGAGGGGTAGAATGTCGTGAGAGCTAGAAGATTCCATTTGGGTTCCATAGGTGGATTTGGGCAATATTCTTTGGATCTCACGTTCATGTTTACTGCTTTACGAGATATCTATCTGGATCTCGCGGATCGTTTGGGGAGTTTTGAGAAAGTGGACTCTCTCCGAAATTCTAGCTTTCTAGCTCTGTTCCTGGAAACATTTCTTGGGATAATTAAGGCCAGAAAAAGTTTGTCTCAGAGTATGGACGCTTAAAGGGGCCATCCACTTGTCAAGAGGACTAGATAATTTTCCTTTACATGAAGACATAATATCGCATTTTTGTTAACCATTTTGTAATTGAATGTTTTGACATGATGAAGAGATCTCCTAACTTACATGAAGAGACCATACACTTTAGGAGGTCAACTGGCAAGATATATATTTCACGCATGACAACATCATATTACAGTAAGTGGATTTGGCAAGAAATTTTATCTCACCATGATACATACACTCTTAAGTAAGAAGGCACTGGCAAGAAATGTATCCCATATGATGACCATCATATTTTAGGAAGTCAACGTGGTCAATATCGTCTATCTCACCATGAACAACATCAATTTTGTAAGGGAATTTGTGCAAGAAATTTATCTCACCATGACAACATCATATTTAGTAAGTGGATTTGGCAAGATACTTTATCTCACCAGTACGACCTCGTATTTTAGGAAGTACGCTTGGCATTATAATTTATCTCACATGACGACATCATATTTAGGAATCAAAATGTCAATATAATTCATGCTCACCATCATATTTATGAGTTAATAATTGCCAAGATTCCGTACACAGAGTGCATTGCGGAGCACGGTAAAGTTACAGGATATTGGATATATCGGCTAGACGGATATCGGCCTAGACGGACATTCACCTAACGGATATTCGCCGGCCGTTTTTTTTCAATTATTCGTAGCAAAAAATACCATACCGATTTTTTTTTATCTTGGCTTTCAAATTTTCCCCAGCACCCAACTCTTTCCCAAAAAGAACATACAAACACTCTCATTCAATCACCGAGCTTAAGGGAGATAATTAGGTTTGGATTCGTCATTTATTCATATAACATAATTTAAGGACTTAGCAACCCCAGAACAAAAACCATTCGATTTTTTTTTATCTTGGCTTCAAATATTCTCCAGCACACCCACTCTTCCCAACAAAGAAAATAGAAACACTTCACCACAGCTTAAGGGGGATAATAGGTTTAGAATCAGTCATTTTCTTCATAATCACATAATTTAAGGACTTACTACTCCCCAGACCCGAAAATAAACATACGATATTTTTTAATTTTGGCTTACACAATATTCCCTATTCTTTGTGGGAAGAGTGTGGTGCTGGGAATATTTGAAGAACAAAATTGAAAAAAAATCGTATGGTAAGGTTTTTTTCTGGGAAGGAGTAATATCCTTAAATTATGTCATAAGGAAGAATCAAAGAGTTATCACAAACCTAATTTAATCCATTAAGCTGTGGTGATTTAGTGTTTCTATTTTCTTTGTGGGAAGAGTGGTGGGGCTGGCAATATTTAAGCCCAAAAATTTAAAAAAAATCGTATGTTTAGATTTTTTAAGCCATCATTCTTGAATTGATGGGTTATTGCGATCGATAGCGGCGTGTTTTAAACATTGTCGGCACTTATTTTTCTCTACTAGTCGGGCGTTTTTATGTTCATTTCTGACGAAAAGCTGCCTGTGGGAGTCAGGACACTGGGGGTAAATCTCCGTGTTTGACTTGTTTTTTAAATTTCAGGGACGGGAGTCAGTTTGGGTATCTTTAGTGATCTTTTTTGGCAAGTTTTTGGGGCAATCATTGGATGCCGCGCTTGTCGTCCTTTCTTATACTAAATACTATTGGTTTATGTGTGCCCCTTGTTAGGCCGGTGCTAGTGGGGTATACTTTGGGCGAAAATGAAACGGTGATCGTGCTCCAATATCTACCAAGGAGGGCTACACGAAGTGCGAATTAATTTGACTGATTAGATTTGTAAACAAAACCATGACTGAGGTCGCCCGACTATATAGAGATGACACAAAAGAAGTTTGTTTTACTTGAGATCATACTCTCAATGTTAATAACTCGGGGTATTTGGCCCAACCAAGTCTCAAAGAATTTTCAGCAAAAGTACGAAAAGAGACCCAAATTGCCATACTGTCAGTGAAGCAAACTGCCCAAAAATATCAAGCCCGTACCTTAGCACCCAAAATGTGTGGGTTATCGTGGTATCGTCCTTTGCCAGAAGGAGCTTCAAGCAACCTCCTTGCCTCAAATCTAAAGATTTGTTCCACCTCGGTTGACCGTTTTTACGCAACTTGAAATGTTGTGAATTTAGCCAGTTATGGAATTTATAAGTGGTCATTGAAAGTTGTGAAGAGCACCCTTTTAATACCTTTAATTATATTGGGTTTTCTAGATATAATATTGATCCTATAAAATATGATAAACAAACGAGGGTATTCACTTGCGACAGCAGTGGGACATAATTCGCGCAATATTTTTAATAAACCCTTACACTGCGATCTATATATTCTACTGCGAGTTGAGACGACCAAAACCGCCTTACCTTTTACTTTTGAAGTGTTTTAGATATTACTTTGTGTCGACGGTTCTGCTCCACTAAATAATTGGCCTAACATTCGACTTTTACCTTTTAATATTCCGCTTCGTTGTAAAGCGGAAAATGTTGAAATGAATGAAATGAAATAAGAATGGCGGTAAGCCATATCAATCCTAAGCGGAAATCTTTGGAACACATCTGCCAGAAATTGCTACATTTTGACTAGGAATATCCTCAAAAGTCAACAAGAGTTCAGGGAAGCGAAATTTGTCAATAATAATCCTCTATTTTTGATTCCGAGGATATTCCCTCAAAGTGGCTTGAAATTGAAACATACGAAAATTAATAGATAATTCTTTTTAAAACCCATGCAACCCGACCATTGTTTCTGCCCTACCAGTATGTCCACGACCCCTATGCGATATTCCTTATTACGTGTGCAACCAAGCTTAAATTTATTGCTGATGAGATTATACTGATTGTTATAAAGACATTGCTGCATTACCAAAGACATGTAAGAGCATTGCCGGCGGTATCTGGAGTGTGAATGCGTAAACTGTTAGCTTGCTACATTTGCCGCGATTACCACAGTTCACACGTAGTCAAAAAAAACCACTGACCCAAAGTTCATTATGAGAATAAATAGAGTGGCCTCTAATGACCCTATATGGGCTTTGACCCCATTTTGTCCATCTACCGAATAAAACACTTTTTGAACTAAAAATGCTTATGACTAAAATAAAGGAACCACTGTGCGTTCCCAGGCTTCTTACTGGTATGCACAGAATGACCTCTTGTGACCAATGTGCCCTTTTGACCTCTAATGCCAGCCTCTATGTGTGACCTTTTGACCCCATGTTGGTCAAAATTATATTACTATTAAAAATCAACTTTGTGGGCTTGTAGGGTTTGTTTGTCCGGGCCTATGCGTTTCGCAGCCTTTAACATAAGGATATGAATTTGGTTGGTGTGGTGAGTAGAGCGCAGCAGTACAAGTTTTGTGGTCACGATTTCGAGGGGTGTCATTTTGGGGCGTCAAAGTCATCCAGGGCGTCTTTATCGGGTATAACTTGACGACTGTTCGATGCTGAGTTGAAGTATGGATAGGAGTTTTGGTATGGTGGTAGAGTATCGCACAGTACGCCAGTTTTGTGTGGTCACGTTTTCGAGGCGGTCATTGGCGGTCAAAGGTAATTTTAGCAGGCATAGCTTGCAGCTGATTTTAAGAGGGATAGAGTTTTGGTATGGTGGGTTTAGAGTTTCGCTTACGAGGTTTTGTTGAGCCCACGTTTTCGAAAGTAGGACCATTTTTTGGGTTCAAAGGTCATCCAGGGGGCGCTTATCGGGTGACGACACTGGCCGTGCTTTGACCTATCGATATGAGTTTTGGTATGGTGGTAGAGTTTAGTTTCGCCCCGTAACGTTTTGTGGGTCACATTTTCGAGGGGTATTTTGGGGTCAAGGTCATTTTCGGGTATAGCCTTGTGGCCGTGTTTTACATAGATATGGAGTTTTGGTATGGTGGATAGAGTTTCGCATCTCCTTACGAGTTTTGACCACGGTCTCGAAAGTCTGCCATTTGCGGTCAAAGAGTCATCCAGGGGTCGTTATCGGGTCTGGTAACTTGGCCGTGCTTTTACGTATGGATATGAGTTTTGGTATTTGGCGGTTTAGTAGTTTGAGGTTCGCCGATACGGGTTTTGTCGTGTGGGTCAAGTTTCGAAAGTTGCAATTTTTTGGGTTCAAAGTCATTTGAAGGGCGTCCGATTTTCGGGTAGCTTGCCGTGCTTTGACGTATGGATATGAAGTTTTGAGTGTATGGTGGTAGATGTTCGCCGTACGAGTTTTGTGGTCACGCTTTTGAGGAAGGGGTCATTTGAGGGTCAAAGGTTCATTTTCAGGGAGTCCGGTTTCGGATAGCTTGGCCGTGCTTTTACGTAGGATACGAGTTTTGGTATGGATGTAGAGTTTCACCGTACGAGTTTTGTGGTAACGGTTTTTCGACGGGGGTCATTTCGGGTCAAAGGTCAAGGGGATCAATTATTGGCGTACTTAGCCATGCTTTGACGTATGCGATATGGTTGGATGGGAGGGGGGCAAACGAGAGTGTGGGACTTTTAGAAAGAACAAAGGGGGGTATGGTAAAATTTTCGATGGGACTGGGGTCATGTTGGGGTCAAAAGACAGTAGGGCGTCATTATGGGGCCTAACTTGGCGGTGCTTCATACCCAGCCTTTGACGTATGGATATGAAGCACACCGAGGCGCTAATTAGGTCGAATAGATGAGCTACCCTGATTTTTGTTTTTGAAAACATTCCAGTATACTCATCTGGCGGGTATACTCAGCTAGCGAGGGGACCCACGCGCCAGCGTGGGCTTGGGCTCCCCACTAGTATATACAAATTTTGCAAAATAGTTAAAGTGACCACCAGCACCATGCCTCAAAAAAGACAATGGTACGACGCATATAGGCAGCTACAAAAGTTTGACCTTAATGCATCTAAATGACCTTTGTCCCTGCGTTCAAACCTTTTATAAACGCTTTTTGCACATTATGTATACCGGTGGTTTGTATGTCTGTCTGTCTGTCGTGCTGTTTGTGTGTCAATGCTGTCTGTCCTGTCTGATGAATATATGTTCTCGGAAAGACCGAGCGATTGCCCACCTTCCTGAAAACTGGTAGAGTGCGCCCTGGACATTACGAAGACCGAGATGTTGTATTGCTTAGTGGACCAAAGGTCATCAGGGGTCAGTCAAAGTCAAAGGAGGTCAAATGGGGGTAAACCTTAGTGTATGGACAGGAACTTTGTGGGTGGTGGTTGATTGTTGATGCCAAAAATCGTAAAGCGTCACAAACAAGGTCATCAGGGGTCATTCAAGGTCAAAGGAGGTCAAATGGGGGCAGGTGGTTAAACTTTGGTTGTATCCAGGCGAGAAACCTGATGGGCGCTGGGTCGATTGTTGATGATGAAAATTTTGAAGGTCAGACAAGGTCATCAGGGGTCATTCAAGGTCAAAGGAATCGCAAAATCCCGAGGGTCATTCAAGCCAGGTGATCGCAAAAAACACAGGTGATAGCCACATCCGAGAGACCGCCTAGTAGTTAATTTACTATTACAAGAAACCACCAGTCCAGAACTCTTATGGTATGCCCAACAGAATGCACCTTCTTAGGGCCCCATATGCCCTTTTGACCTACAATGACCCTACTTGACCTTTGACCCCAAATATCAAAACATTCTGCCAAGATTATGTTGTATAGCCACCAAACTTGCTCAAGATAACCACATTGGCAAGCAAGACCCAGGGGCATTATGCTCAATTGACCCTGTAATTTGCCCTCATGACCTATGACCCCACGAATACGCATTCCCTAACCATCCCAATCGATGGTTACTGCATCATTGCATGCCACTCGTTTCTTGTGGGGAGAGGGGGAGCCAGTAATTCCTTAAAGGGATTATGGTTGAATCTATCGGCACAGATATAATGAAATATCCCTAAATATGGATCGTAGCCCCGTCGATAGCAGATGGTTCTTCTTTTCATGGTCATTGGAAGTATTCCTTCGAAAAAAAAACGTTTTGTTTTACGCACTATCGTTTTGCCACAAGCCATGTTTAGTCTTTCACAAATAATTGAAAGATGATCGGTGGTTAGTTCAAGTTCTGTGGCATGCATATGAAAGATTTATCGCGTTTTACTTTTAACCATTGAAATTCAAAAAACACAGCGTTAATTTAATGATGTTCCTTTAAAATATATAAACTTATCAAAATGCCATTTTAAATTTGATGCCCTAATTTTTTATAAAATTAGCCTGCGGATTCCTGAGAGAAATATAGCTTTTAAAATAAGATTAGGAAACTTTTCCTCTACAAAAAAGCGTACTCGGTACATTCGTTGAAAAGTACGTAGATTGGAACAGCGCATTAGTGGGCTTTCGAACACTGGATCTATCCAAATGGCTTCATAATTGAGCACTGATTTCGGTTTTGACCCCATATTGGTCATCCAAAAAAAAAACCAAGCAGGCTGGTAAGAGCCGGACCAGTTATACAAAAATTGAAATGTGGAATAAGCGACATAACAGACTACAGAATCAAGCCAATTCAGTGTGAGCTCATTGTATTTGACGCGTATGGGATGGCATGCTCTCTCTAAAACGCTGCACACGCGGAATACAACTTCTGCATGAAACAGGCTGTCTCTGGATATGACCTATTGTGCTTCGCTTAGACCAAGTTGTCCGCCCGTTGCTCCAGTCATCTAATATACAATTTACTTTGTGTAGCCATCCAAAGTATAGAGATCAGTGGTTTTACAGTGCGACTGCGATGTTAAAACTTATAAATATTAGCGACCCCTTTTAAAATGTCCACGTTTTTCATGAGATATTGTTAGTGTTTAGGCCAACAAACCTTTGTTAATGCACAAAATCTTCTAAAACACCACTCTTTCCATTTTTTCTCAATCACTTGAGGCTCTTTTAAAAAGTGTATTTTTTTGCTTTTTTTACAATAATAAAAATTTCTAAACCTACTTCGCTCCTATCCTTTGTGTGCTCAACGAAGTTCACAAGGAGGAGGCTTGCTGGCAAACTTTCTAAAGTCACGATGATATATTTTCGCTGGATTCTGTTTCGGTATTGCAGGCTGCGTTGTAAATATACCCACAGGGAATAAATATAAAACATGGAGCTTCCATGATTGCCCCTATGACAGGTTGTGTACATTTGTTCGAGAATTAAATCTGCGATTTTTTTCGCAAGGAATACTCCAATGGTCATGCGGAAACATCTGGTACGTCTTATAGGCGATATTTCATTATATATGTGCCGATAGATTTCTTTATACCAATAACTCACTTAAATTATCTCATATGAACGAAATGATGTTTCATACCTAACTATTTCCCTTTATAAAGCCTGTGCGTGTGGTGAAGTGTTTCTATTTTCTTTGTGCGAATAGTGTGGGTGCTGGGGAATATTTAAAGCCAAAATTTAAAAAAATCGTTAGATGGTTATTTTTTTTCTGGAGAGGGGAAATGGAGAAAGTCTTTAAATTATGGTCTTGAGAAAATGACTGATTCCAAACCTAATTATCCCCCTAAGCTGTGGTGAAGTGTTCTTATTGATTTGTGAGTTTCTATGCACGTCGGAGATTTTGGCCCGAATTCATGCCCCAGGACCAGGACCAGTCTTATTTTCTCATAAGGCCAGCCCTTATTCAAATTTTGTACTACTTCAATCCACAACTTGAATGTTTTTATGATTTCCAATCTCCAACTCTAAAATTTTGGCCTCGAATTCATGGTCCAGGACCAGGACCCGCTTATATCTCATAATGGCAGCCTATTCAATATTTTTCTACTTCAATCCACAACTCTGAATGTTTTTATTGATTTCCAATCTCCAACTCTAAAATACAAAATAAATCAGAAACTAAATTTTGTTCCTGCGGAGTGGGATGAGAACACACGACCTTTAGCTAACAAGACGAGCGCCCAAAGACGCACGCCACGCATCCGAGCGGCCCAGCGAAGCCGTTCCTTTTGCTAATACTTCAATATAAACAGTAACGGAATAATAAAGCGCTACAATTAATAATGAATAGCGCCCCTTTACATATGAGAACGAGTTTGTTAAAATACCTGCTCCTAGAGCATGAATTCGGGCCAAAATCTCCAAGAACTCGGTTTCTATTTATTTGTGAGAAGAGTGTGTGTTGTGTGTGTGTGCTGGAGAGGGAAGATTTGAAGCCAATATTAAAAAAAATAGATTGGTTAGATATACAAGGTACGCAGGGAGGGGGGGTGAGGCATGGGGGGGGGGGTGGGAAGACGGAGGAGAGTGAGGGCGGGGGGTGGGGGGTAGGTTAGGATGGGTGTACGGGCGGGGAGGTTAGGTATACCAGAGTTAGGTAGGCGGTAGGTGGTCAGGTAAGTCCATTAAATATGTTATGAAAAATATGACTGATTCCGAACCTACTTATCCCCCTTAAGCTGTGGTGTGAAGCTGTTTCCTTATTTTCTTGTGTGAAGAGTGTGGCGTGCTAGGGGAATATTTGAGTAAAAAGAAATCGGAATGGTTAGTTTTTTTTGCGTGGGGGGGAGTAGGGAAGTAGTAAGTTCCTTAAATTATCTTATATGAAGAAAAACTGACTGATCCAAAACCAATTATCTCCCTTAAGCACCTGGGGGGACAGTAGGGTTGATAGTGGATGTGGTGGGAAAGAGTGTGGTGCGGTCTTGGAGAATATTTGAAGACAAAAGAATAAAAATAGAATATGCGTTAGTTTTTTTTCGGCGGGGGGGGGGCTAGCGGGTAAGTCCTTAATTATGTTATATGAAGTGACGGAAGGAAATGATTGTTTCCAAACATAATTATCTCCCTTAAGCCTGTGGTGACGGTTTCTATTTTTCTTTGTGCGAGAAAGAGGTGTGGTGGGTGCTGAGGAATATTTCAAGCCAAATTTTTAAAAAAAATAGTATGGTACTTTTCTTGGCTATAAAAATTGAAAACAAACGGTCGGCGCGCGAATATCCGTTAGGTGACTGTCCGTATAGTCTCGAAATATCCAATATCTTGCCTAATTTTACAGTGCTCCACCCGCTTACTGGTGCGGATCTTTTTGTGAAGTCTACTTGGATAAGATAATCTATCTCGCCAAGACGACATTGTACTTTTTGATAAGTCAACTTGGATATAGCGACATCTACTTTTTGTGACTGAAGTCAATTGGCCAAGATAATCTTATTTTGCCAAGACGACATCTACGTTGGTGAAGTCCATCTTGGCAGATAATCTATCTGACCATGACGTCATCTACTTTTTTTGAAGGCGACTTGACAAGAAATTCTATCTAGCCATGACGACATATACTTTTTGTGAAGTCAACTTGCCAAGAAAATCTATATCGACCAAGAAGATGAATATACTTTTTGTGAAGTCAACTTGACAAGATAATCTATCTCGCCAAGACAACATCTTCGTTTTGTGAAGTCCACTTGGCAAGAGATAATCTTAGCTGACCATGACGTTCATCTACTTTTGTGAAGGCGACTCTTGAAAAGGAAACGTGATAATTATTCGGCATGGCAACATAATGTTGATATTAGTAGACACATCATGGGACGAGATAAAATTATCTCGCCATTTGACAAGTAGTGATGCGCACTAGATGCTTTCCGCTTCGCCATAGTTTTAAGTCAGAAAGTGGAAAGAAAAAAATATGTGACCTATGTCAACATAATGTTGATATATATGCATTGGCAATGATGATAAATATGATTGCCATCTGATGGCACTTAAAACGCTTCCGTATAAGTTGACTTCCTAAATAAGATGTCGTCATGGTGAGATAAATTATCTTGCCAAATCCACTTACTAAAATATGATGTTGTCATTGGTGAGATATACAATCTTGCCAAGTTGACTTCCCAAATTATGATGTCATCATGATGGGATAAATTATCTTGCCAAGTTGACTTCCTAAAATATGATGTCGTCATGGTGAGATAAATTATCTTGTCATTTTGACTTCCTAAAATATGATGTCGTCATGGTGAGATAAATTATCTTGCCAAGTTGACTTCCTAAAATATGATGTCGCTATGATGAGATAAAAAAAAATTATAATGCCAAGTTGACTTCCTAAAATATGATGTCGTCATGGTGAGATAAATTATCTTGCCAAATCCACTTACTAAAATATGATGTCGTCATGGTGAGATAAATTATCTTGCCAAGTTGACTTCCTAAAAGTGTGATGTCTTCATAGTAAGTATGAAGATCTCATCATGTCAACATTCAATTACAAAATGTTTACAAAATTGCGATATTATGTCTTCATGTCAAGAAAAATTATCTAGTCATCTTGACAAGTGGATGGCACCTTTAAGCTTCCATACAGAAGACCACGCGCATTTTGGTTAAAATTGGCCTCTTAGCGCATTTTTTTAGGTTTTTGCTCACTTGAATTTGTTTTTTAAATTTCAGAAAAAAAATGAAATTTGACCTCAAGCGGCCGAAAAAATTGGAAAAGGGTGGGTCAAAATGCAATTAATAAAATCCCGCATTTCGCATTACCATTTAAAAAAAAAAACGCATTTCACATTTGCATTTTTCATCATTTAATTCTATACACTTTTTTTGGCCTAATGAGAAAATTATACTAACATGAGTATAGTGCGAAACGATATTTCTATTGTCTTTTTGCTAGGTTGTCTATTGTCTTTAGATAGTATAACATTGCAATAAACAATATACACTTTCTACTAATTTGAATGTTGATTTAAAGCTCAAGTGGGTTGGTACATTTTGTGACCCCACTTTGTCTGCTCCCAGTTGAATCCGGCAGCCTTGACGGAATAAAGTAAAGTATCATGATGCACTTGTAGTCCGTCAATGCTGCTGAATTCGACGGGATCAGGCAAGTGGTGCGTAAAAATGTACCAACTCGCTAAAGTGAACAGAGCCTTCTGAGTTCTGTCAGTAT
Source organism: Ophioderma brevispina (assembly GCA_023653785.1). Lineage (NCBI taxonomy): Eukaryota > Metazoa > Echinodermata > Ophiuroidea > Amphilepidida > Ophiodermatidae > Ophioderma > Ophioderma brevispina. Next base: position 8,198 of record JAMKCH010070122.1, on the reverse strand, counting down.
CATATGATTATGAAGTCTTATCCATGCATATTTGTTGGCGTTTAACATGTGTAATGGGAGGCTCTATAACTAATGACATGCACGGCACGAAATAAATGCTCGTATTCACTGACAACCTAATATGTCATAAAAATGTTTTCATAATGTTCCTTTACAATTATAAAGCTATTCAATTAATAATTAAATTTTTAATCATCACAGTATATTTGTCATGACTTAACAAATTTTTTCACTTTTTTAGAAATATGACAAATTTAATAAATGACTAATTATGAGTTTATATTGTTTTTTAAATAGTCATGCTCATCAAATGAACAAATTATGAAATCATTATTTGTCATTTAATTTGTCATGTAATTTTAATGCACTAAAATGACAAATTAACTACTATTTCGTCATTCATTAATGATCTTTGCAGCAATTAAAGATAATTAACGAGCTTTCAAATGATCCACATAGTTTAGATTGACAAATGCGGCCACATTAAGGGTCAATTTTTTTTTTGACTCACCCTTTATAAGGCAATAATGACAATAGATGTGGTATATTTTAACGGTCGTACCCTTTAGTGCGATGAAATCCATGTCTTCTTTGGTGCGCAGTTCAGACGATGACTCAGAATGTATCAGTGGGTTAATACCACAGAAACAAATTGTTTAGGTTTAGTGATCATGATAACAAGATTCCAAAACGAACCACGTCATAGTGTGGTAATAAATCATTAAAGGCAAGAATACCGTTTAGATCCATTCGTTTACATGAAATAGAGTCATGCATTTAATGTATTTATTTTGGCTGGCTATTGGGCCAAAGTACACACAATAACATTGATCGTCCCCCCCGCCCGCTCCGATTGTGGACGCCGCACCGCTGTTTTTTGTTATTTGGTATTTTTTTTTTACAAAGCACAACACCACCAAAAAGAAGGCTCAACAAAGGGGGAAAACGAAGTCAACAAAATTTTTTTTTTAATATCGGCCACTAATTGAACTCCATACCTATTTTAAAATAATCCTTCCTTTTGTTGAGCATGAATCTTCAAACCTTCTTGAACACTACTATTCCACAACGCAAACGCATCTTCAACTATATCACGGTACCATCTTAGAACATGGCTGCCATCTTTAAAAAAAATCAATACGAATAATAAAGGCTCCCTCACCCAACTTGTTTCAAAAGTCTGGACGATCAACACTGTTTTATTTTTTTTATATACTTGGCCTTGGTAGTAGCAGCTGACCTGACGGGAAAATATTTAATAGTTCAAACCTAGCTTGGCTTCCAGGACAGATTATATTTCTTTAGGTTGGTCGTTTGGTGCTTCTTGAGCACTGAATCAGATCAGAGTGTAAATTATGTAACTATTTCCCATATTAGCCTTTTATGATTTAAATACCATCATTTCTATTTTTCCTATTTTTCCTGCCCGAAGGGTAGTCGTTTACTGTATTGCACCATATCGTCCACAGTGTCCCTGTGGCCCTTGAAGTGTACGTACACACAATTCCAGTTGCAGCTAAAGAGAGTCGGTGTGGTTTTGCTATAGTCTCATTCACAGCATGCATGTTTCACAACACTGGTTTCAAAATAACACTAATAATAGTGCATAAAATCTAAACTGTTAACCTGTTGATCCAGCCTAAGTTCAACTGACATACAACCAAGCATAGGTGGCCTTATACTGCTATCGGGAGCCAAGGTAATAGATATGCTCATGCACGTTCTATATCTCTGGGCAAGGTAAAAACCAATGCTGCGAATATGTAACCTGTGGCTGTCACATATTACTGAATGGAAAATTGGTTGTTTAAAACAATATTTTTATGGTTAAAAGTTCTTAAAAGTTGTTAGTGAGTATACGGGGAATGCCCGCCCCCCCCAATTTTAGCCTAATTTTAAGTGCCAATGGTTGAAAAGACTGTTGTATATGGTTCCGAGTTACAATTGATGAATATTAGTGAATTTTGTATAAGTTGTGACACCTTACTCTTCTACATACCAAAGACCACTCTCCTGTTTGACAATTGATGAAAAGCAGATAGCTGATCATCCTTCATGTGATTTGTTGTCCTCCACCAAAGATTATTTACACCTGTTGGACTATTTATCATTCGATGAAATACATGCAAGGTGGTTCACATTTTTTCTCCCCACTTTCTACCTTGTGGAGGTCTGGGATTTTTAGAACCAGCAATCAAGGGCAAAACCCACAATTGATTGTTTCAATGGTGTACCATTATGCATTTTGCCTAGGCTGTGTACGTGTGGAATTTACTGTCTTGATATAACATAATTCGTGATCTTGGTCAATTTTATTTGCATATAATGCATGGACCTGCGTGGAATTGACCTGTCCTTAACAACATGCTAAATATTGGGACATGCGAAATATATCTCGTGATTAAATACTATATACCACCATTTGCAAGCAACTAAATGAGTGAATTACACAAACATTTTAAATGTATCCTTAGCATGTGACACAAAGTTTAATTGAAAGTCAAGTTCCATGCAAAGTTTTACAGTGATATATTAGGGAAGAAACCAAAAGATAACAGCAGTAAGGAGCTACTCTCACTAAAGTGTGTGTTTCAAGATTCACCGCCCCTCTGCAACAACACGCGACACCTGAGCATATAGGTCACCTGTCAGATTAAAATTAGGGTACTTACAATATATACTACCAGCCAAAATTTTGGCTGTTTCTTGATGTGCAAAATGGAAATACTAGGATTCTATAAATACAAATATTGATTTTACAATTTATGGCCCTTAACTTAGCCATATTTTTGTGGTTATGTGAAAGTAAATCACAGTAATAATACCTGTTAGGGTCATAAGGTACAATATGCCTTCTCATTATATCTTATCGATAGCCTATATCACCTTGATATATACCTATAGCCTTTGTTGAAGATGGAATTTATTTACAAGACAAAAAGAAAAAAAACTCAGACTCATGTGGTATATTTTTGCAGAGCTCACATATAGTCATTCAAACTATATATAATAATTATGTACGACAAAAGTAAAAAGTTTCTATTGTAAGTTGGCATTATTCAAGATGCATTGGTATTACATATGAAGATGGTATTTCAGCTTATTAATTTAGGTGGATTAATGCACTGGTATTCATTTAATAAAGTGCACAAAAAAACAGGCCTCGTGCGATTGTGCCTTTCAATATTGTTTTCTATAAGTTAAGAATAAAAAAGACGCAACCTTTTAGTTAGTGGGGAAATACGCTCTGAATAGCATGACTCTTGGGCCCTAATTACAAGAGAATTTTATTTAAGTTAATGCAAAGGAGAGTGGGGTGAAAACAATAGTCACCCGCATCATCATCACCATGGAACTAAGTAACTAATTCCTGAAGTATGGATGTTAATCCCCCCCTAATGTTAATATCGTATCTTCATGACACTATACGACACAATAGTTTTGTGTATCATTAATACTATATCTCCTCTCCTTTCTCCCCTCCCTAATGTTAAGTGGTCAGTATGCAAAATAATATAACAAGCCTAATTTTATGTCAGAAGCTAAATCATAAGGAGATTTTCCCTTTTTAAGGACTCTTCTTGTGTTGGTTTGTTCCCAGATACAGATATAATTGCTTACGTTGAAAACAACACTCAGATCATTATCTTTTATTTGTCCATGACCTGATATTTCTTTTTAGATTTAGTAGTATTAATACATGCTTAGTATCGTTTTGGTCATTTTTGGTGACCCCCATTGTCAGATCTGACATATCTGGCATATCAGATCTGACGCAGCGCTAATCGGGAATACTAGAAACAAATTTGTTTAGGGTTTAGTGATCATGATACAGATTCCAAAACGAACCACTGTCAATAGTGTGGTAATAAATCATAAAGGCAAGAATACCGGTTAGGATTACCATTTCTTTTACATTAAATTGATCATGCAGTTTATGTATTTATTTTTGGCTGGCATATTGGGCCAAGAAACACTAAAGCAGTTGATCGTCCCCTCCTGCTCCGATTGTGGACGGCCGCCCGATGTTTTTTTTGTTATTTTTGTTTTTTACAAAAGCAACAACAACCAACCAAAAAGAAGCCTAAAAAAAAATGGTGAAAATCGAAGTCCCACAAATTTTTTTTTTATATCGGAGGCACTATTGAACTCTCATACCTATTTTAAAGATTAATCCTCATGTTTTGGTTGGCAATATCTTCACCTTCTGAACCTAAACTATTACCACAACGCAAACGCAATCTTCATATCTCACGGTAGCCATCTTAGACATGGCGGGCCATCTTTAAAAATCAAATAACAATAATAAGGCTCCCTCTCAACTTTTTTTCAAAAGTCTGGACGATCAATGTTTTAATTTGGGTTTTTAATATACTTTGGTCCTTGGGTATAAGCACGGACCTGACTGGGAAAATTATTTAATACTTCAACCTAGCTGGCTTTTCAGGAACAGAATTATATTCTGTAATGTGTGGTCGTTGGGTGCTCTTGAGCACTGATAATCAGAGTGTATTAGGTTATTTGCCCATATTTAGACTTTTAAGGATTTGAAATACTCATCATTCATTTTTTGCCCGAAGGTAGTCTTTTACTGTATTGCCACCACTATCTTCCACAGTGTATACTTCCCCTGTGCCTTGTACCATGTGTACTGTACACACATTCCCAGTTGCAGCTAAAGAGAGTGCGGTGTTGTTTGCTTACGTCTCATTCACAGAATGCAATGTTCACACAACGCATGTGTTCAAAAATAACGACTAATAATAGTGATAACTTAAACTGTTGAACCTTTTGATCCAGCCTAATTCAAATGACATACAACCAATCATATGTGGCCTTATACTGACTAATCTGGAGCCAAGGTTAATATATGCCAGTGCACTGTCTATCTCTTTCTCTTGGGCAAGTTAAAAAACATGCTGCAGATATGTAACCTTGTGGCTTGTCCACATATTACTTACGGAATGTGAAAATGTGTTGTTTACCAATATTTTTTATTGGTTAAAAGTCTTAAAAGATTGTTTAGTATTATACTGGGATGCAATTATCTAATTTGAAGTGCCAATTGTTGAAAACGGTTTTGTTATATTTGGTCGAGTTCCCTTGATGACTATTTAGTGACTTTTGTATAAAGATTGTGACCTTAACCTACCATTCTACATACCAAAGCCACTTCCTGTTTGACAATTGAATTGAAAAGCAGATAGCTGACCATCCTTCATGGAATTGCAACCAAAGTATTATTACACGTTGGACTATTTATCATGCCGGGGGTGGATGATACATCAGGTGGTTCATCCTTTTTTCTCCCCAGCAATTTGTCTACCTGTGGAGTCTGAAATTTTTAGAACGCACGAACCAAGGGCAAAACCCACATTTGATCTGGGTCGATGGTGTACCATATGCATGGTGCATAGCTGTGTACGTGTGGAATTTGACTGTCTTGTAAACAAATGCTGATCTGGGTCATGGTGATTGCATATAATGCCATGACCTGCGTGATTGGACCTGTCCTAACCATGCTTAAATATTGGGACAATGATAATAAAAGCTCGTGATTACTATACTATATACCACCACTTGCAAAGCAACAAATGGAGTTATTTACAAAACATTTTATGATTAGTCTTAGCATTTGACACAAAGTTTAATTGAAAGTCAATTATCATGCAAAGTTTTACAGTGATATATTAGGGAAGAAACAAATATAAAGCATTTAGGACTCTTCTCAACTAAAGTGTGTGTTTAACGATTCACAGCCCTCTATGCCAAAACACGCGACACCTTGAGCATATAGGTCACCTTGCAGATTCAAATTAGGGTACTACAATATATAGACTAACGAGGCAACATTTGCTGTTCCTTGGATGTTTGAACAAGAAACAAAAATTACCTAGGATACCTATGATTCTATAATAACAAATATTGATTTAAAATTTTATTTGCCATTAAAATTAGCCATATTTGTGGTTATGTGAAAGTTAAAATCACATTAATAATACACTGTTAGGGTCCTAAGGTTTACATAGTCCTTCTCCATGATAGCTATCGATAGGCCTATCTCACTGATATGTACCTATATCCTTTGCATGAAGAATGAATTTATTTACAAAGACAAAAAGAAAAAAACTCAATGTGGTATATTTTTGCAGAGCTCACATTATAGTCATTTAAACTCTATATGAATTATGTACGACAAAAGTAAAATTTTCTATTGTAATTTTTGCAATGATTAAATGCATTTGTATTGCATATGAAGATGGTATTTTCAGCTTATTAATTTAAGTGTGAACTTAATGCACTCTGGGTAGCATTATAAGATGCACAAAAAAACAGGCTTCGTGCGATTGTGACTTTCAATCATGTTTAATCTATTTAAAGAATAAAAAAGAATCAACCTTTTAAGTTAGATGGTGTGAAAAGACTCGCTGAATAGCAATGACTCTTGTGCCCTAATTACAAGAAACTTTATAAGTTATGCCATGGAGAGGGGTAAAACAATTCAGCCCGCATCATCATCACCACCATGGTAACTTAGTAACTAATTACTGCAGTATGCCGGTTAATCCCCCCTTAATGTTAATAGCGTATCTTCATGACACTATACGACCCATAGTGTTTGGTGTATCATTAAATTACTAAATATCCTCCTTCTCCCCATCCTAATGTTAAGTGTTCAGGTATGCAAAAATATAACAACAAAAGCCTATTTATGTCAGAAGCTAAATTCATTAGGGGGGCAGATTGTCCTTTTAGGACTCTTCTTGTTTGGTTTGTTCCCATATACATATATAGTTGCTTACGCGTTGAAAACAACACTCAGAAGATCATTATCTTATTTTTCCCATGACCTGATATTTTTTTTAGATTTAGTAAGTATTATAACAAGCTTAGTATCGGTTTGTCATTTTGTGGACCCCATGCAGATTCTGACATATCTGGCATATCAGATCTGACGCAAGCTAATCGGGAATACTAGTAATAAATTTAGGTAAGGGAATGTTCGCTAACTATTAATGTTATGTCTGTTCAACGACGTACACTATGATCTAAACACAGTAAATTACGGGTCCCATTTGTTGTTTGAAAGGGCACCAACGGAGTAGGCCAGTCAAATACCTGTCGAATGGAATGCGGCCTTTATCCAACACTAATTGCAACAGAATCAATTCCAACAGAATGTTTGAGAATACCTTTAAAAACAACATATCAACGTCTACTAAATCAAAGGAGTGGAAACATATATTTTTAAGGGGTAAGGTTTATACAGGGGTCAAAATATGAAAGTATCAAAAACGCGTCGAAAAGTATGCCAACGTGGTTGTCATTTCCAGGATTAAAAAAGGTATAGCTGAGTTTGCCCTATCGCAGTTTAGTTCAATAGTTATGAGTCAAAATAGGTTCAAGGTCACAAATGTTGGGTAATTTTCAATATATCCGCTCGTTATAAAAAATGGTGTAAATCATGTTCGTCTCACTGGTAGAGACCCGAAAATATACTTGTTGCACCACCTAAATATTCGTTGCCATGATTGGAACGCAAAATGTAACTGGGACTACAGGGTCCTATGGGATGTCGCATCATAGCACCGTAATTCTTATATAGAAAGGTCAAACAACATCTATTACATTTACTTCATCTAGTGGGCAATTTACAGTTTCCAACCCAGTCCGATCAAAATCGGACCCTTCTAATGAATTTTACCCCAGGATGACCTTGAACTTTACAAACTCTTAATATTTTACTCTTCTAGTTGTAATTTTAATCGTTTGGTGTTAAAAAGGGAACCACCCTTCCAGCTGATTAATCTTTACTCAACCTGATAGACTAAAGCTTTACGCCTCTAAAGTTTAAAATTTTAAAATCAACAGTGTAGTAAAATTTTAATCAACAGTTGGATTAAATTTTTAATCACATTGTAGTAAAATTTTAATCAACAGTGGAGTAAAATTTTAATCAACCCTGCTGATTAAAAGTTGAATCAACCAGGAAGGTTTGTTCCCTTTTTACGCCACAGCAGGGTAACACTTTAATCATTTACTGTTTAGTAAAAATGTACTCATCTGTTGAGTAATACTTTTAATCAACAGCAGAGCAAAAACATTTTACTCACCCAGGTTGAGTGAAGTTTACTCTGCATGGGGGTCACTTTTTTTTTTAAATTCCCGGCAGCTTCCTGTTGAAATAAAATACCATA
>JAMKCH010070120.1:0-47484 GCA_023653785.1 Ophioderma brevispina | reverse complement strand
CTGGTGGATCTATACTGAAATTCCGTCGAGTTCCTCCATTTTCATTATGTATTACTCTTTTCAATAGATTATCACTTCAACTAATTTAGTTAATAGCTGTTTAACTAAAATGGCATGTCATCCGCACCATACCATATCGCACAACTAATTAGGTGTAGAAGTAATTATACTTTATAGTCCGGCGTACTCATAGTCCGGCTACAACCGTTTTACGGTGAAGAATAGGGCACTCGATTCAGTTGACTCTTCATGCAACATTATTTTCACGATTTATTCCGTCATGAGCCAGGACTGTGGCTCCCGGCGGACTATATCTGCTTTCACACCGGCCTCCGGAAATTTACAAATCGGTTGGAGCTTTCATGCTGTTTCACCTTATTTACTATGCACGGAGAGGCCTCAGAACTCTTGCGTCATGGTCTTGAGCGAACTGCTTCCTAAGCATCTACAGTCAGATCTTCGACTCAAGACGTTCCATATCCCATGACTTAGCTGTTGCAGTTTCTGGTTCGAACCTAGTTGGACATCAGAGATCATTCGTTCCATCTTCTGCCTGCGTCTGGAATGCTCTTTCAGAATTTATCCGGGAAAATTATCCACGGATAAGCGGGGGCCTTTTTCAAAAGGAGTGTATAAATCGTGGTAATCGCAATCTATAATGATCAGCCTTAGTTGAATAACTGCTGTTAATGCCTGATACCTGAAAAATCATCAAATGTCAGAATTGTTCATCTCCCTATATGAATACGTACGTGATTTTAACAAAATAACGTTTCATATGGGAAACTTGACAAATTAAAACAAAGTATTAATCTTTTTATTCGGGCCAATATTGCATCGCCTGCAAGATCTGTGAATGTTGCATGCCAAAATACTACCAGCAATTTTTGTCCAAAGAAATGAAGCGCAATGAGCCGTGTATTATCTCGCGATGGATATAGCTCGCTAGCAGCCTGGCATAGGTTCTAGCTTAACGTGCATCACGTTTACCGCCATTGTGATATAAGATATGAATTCAAGGACACCGCACCCATAGTACACCTTGGAAATCATGGACACGGTAAGTTGATGACTTGGTTGAGATATCACTACAATTTGTACTCAGAAATGTTCGCGGAAGGTATTTATACTGAACACCTACTGAACCTTTGAGTTTGTAATCAATCTATCTGTTGTAAGGAGAAGGGTTATTCTTCGGTCACGTTTGTGACTTAAAACTGGTTAATTTTTACTTTCAACCCAATGCTGTTTTGTCAACGTAACTAATCTGTTATTACGTTTTACATTACTAATAACCTTCAGTCCAAACCTAACCAAAAAATGTTTCCACTTTTGCTAGATTGGTTATTTTTGTCATGGGGGAAAATAAAGTTTGGTCACGTGTGTGACCTTATGATGGGGACAGTTTCTATTATGATCTGTTTGCAGATGAATGTTTAAATTGGCCATAACCAGAACTATTGTGAACACATATATCAGAAAACAAATCGGTTATAATTATTAAATGTGTGCCTAATCTTATCTTGCAAAATTCGATCTTCGCTGTAGAAAATTCGGAATCATCTAAAACATCAGAAGTAAAGTATTTTCTTAACGATGAAGTGCAATGGTAATGACGACGACGATTATTATTTTTATTATTATTATCATAACATTTATTATTGTAAGGGGAAAAAGTCTATTCATATGTATTCATTAATACGTTAGGGAGAAAAACTTTCCTCCTAACGTCATGTATTGTTTGCGCTTTATTCCGTAAAAGGATATGGAATATTAATTTTATGCAAATTAGTTCTAATCTACTAGAATAACAACATAATTATATGAATATAAATTAATTTGAATACCTATAAAGGCTCATTATAACCTAGTGAATTATTCAATTTTCCCCTATGGTTGTTTTTAGTGTTATTATTATAACATTTATTATTATAATTATAACATTTATTATTATAATTATAACATTTATTATTATTATTATAACATTTATTATTATTATAACATTTATTATTATTATAACATTTATTTGGTGCTCTACGAGGCACAAAGAGCCTCACAAACTAATAATTATAATCTTAAAATAGACCGGTACATCCCAGGTCATAACTAAACTGCTTTCTTGTCACACCTTAACTGAAGTGTTGTTTCATAAACCATCTTTCAAATAAGCTTTTTGGCCACCTTGATTTTTGACTTTGTGAACTAAGTGTATTTAACTATTACTACTACTACTACTACTCTTCGGAGGTGCTCCTACATAGGAATTTCCAACAACAACAACAACAACAATGGCTATTACTTTCATGTAAAATACACATTTTAGTTAATTTTTAGTCAAAAATAGCATTTTGACAGCCATTTATATTCCTTATTGGCCGCCATTTTGTGAAAAAAATAGATGTTCTGATAGCTTTAGCTTAACAATGATTTAATTATGCATCATTAGGATTACGATCAGATTCTAAAAAAATAATGTTATTGTTATGCTTATTTGTATTTAGCAATATTAGCAGCCATTTTGAATTCTTTGGGTTAGGGGCTCAAACATATTGACTTTGTAGATGCAAAGACCTATGCTTTGTACATTAAAAAAAAAAAAACAATTTTGAAGTTTTGTGTGTGTGTGTGTGTGTGTTTTATGGCGGGTATATAATTTTTTAGCCATTTATGGTAAAATTTACTATAATTTTGTTCGCCATTTTGTTTTTAAGTAAAAATAGCGTGGCCCAAAGGCTTATTTTAAATTATATATAGTTATGCAACATAACAGGAACTGGTTTAGATATGACCTGGGATATTCAATCCAGTCGCGTAGCTAGGGGGAAAGGGGGAGAACGTAACACGAGCGCCAGCGCTGAAATGACGTTGGGGGAAAATAAAATTGACACCAAGAAAAATACCGTTGTTGTGAATGTTGTTGTTGTCACAGGCAGTAGAGTTCATCTCCTTCAACATAATGAGATAAATGAGAGCTCTCCAAAGCACGAACACACTTTTACCGGACACTCAACAATATTTATAAAGGAGTCTAGGTTTGCCGCCGGGCACCGCTACTCCATTGCCATACACACGCAAAAGAATCCTCTAACCACCAACAAAACGAGAAACGTCGTGCTAATTACGACGTCACATCACCCTGCACCATGCATAATGCATGTCGTGTGATCTATTCCAACCAATTACTACACGGGGTCGTGCATGTATAATCAGTGGAAATCCGATGCGCCGTGACACGAGGTTGCGATAGTCCATGCATGAATTGAATGTAAAACACGAACGATCGAAACTAGCAAAACGGTATAATGGAACGATGTAATGGATGGGAAATGTTTTGAAGAAGTGTGGTTTTGCTTTGTGCATATCAGCAATGTCAGTAGCATTAAAGACGATTTCAGAACTAAACCACTGACATTTTCGCTAATATGGACTTGATCTATTGCAACACAAATTTTACTAAGTGTCTACGAAAATATTATGAGCAAATGATATGAATTTAATTGAATAATTTGACTCAGGTGCAAGCTTTCTGTGCTTTGGTATAGTGCTATACAGGTGACCCAACCAAGGTTAATTATATTAAGCAGTGGCGCGCTTTTCGATATGGTCTAATGATGTTGTAAAGAAGTTCGTTTGTGCAAAGGCACTCAACCTACTAAAATCCGATTGCTTCCGTGTGCTCCGCCCCTGGACCCATGCCAGGTGCAGTAGAGTTCATCTGCTTCATGATAATGAGATAACTGAGAGCTCTCCAAAGGCACTCACACACATGCTAAACCCCGAGAACTTCCGGGGGCTCCGCCCCTTTAACCCCCGTCAGGGGCAGTATAGTTCATCTGCTTCTTCAAGATAATGAGATAACTAAGAGCTCTACGAAGACACTCATATACTGGTATGCTAAAACCCAGGAACTTCCGGGGCTCAGCCCCTGGACCCCCGCACCGCCTGAGGTTGACTGAAAGCAAATTACGGATGAAATTCACTGCGTCCCGCGAACAGAACAGCTCGAGAGTCTGCTATTGAATGTCCATACGTCATTGGTCTTAGTACGCGGGTTGCTGGTTGCCCGCTGCATTATGGGGCCGTTATGTCCCTCTGCTGGTGAGGCTCGGACAATATTCGCAATCGCCTAAGCTCCAAACGGAGCAAGACGAACTATCAAAATGGCGTCCAAGTAACCGCGGAGTAGCTACGTGCTAGCTGCATGTCTACTCCGGTAATGTCGACACCATATCCACCTTCTCTCCACCTAGTTGGCAACTACAGGGTAGCCATTGGGGTAGGTATAGCAGAGTAGCCACATCACTGTATACTTAATAACTGTGTACTTTGCAAGCCTGTCTTGCAGTAGTCTTTGTCAAAGACTCGGTTTTAAAGAATTCGTGGGATGGGGGGGGGGGTGAAACTCAGAGAGGTTCGCAGAACCCCCCTTTAGCTGATAGTACCCGGTAGTTTATCTTTATAAAGAGTAACACAGTTACATGGTCTGTAACACAGACTAGTCTTGCAGCTACTGCTTCGCATTTTTTTCTAGATGAGCTATCACAACCGTATATTGCAGGATAGTGGGCGCTACTATCTGTGTTTTTCAGACCCTGGGATCGCGGTGTGTCACAGGGTGGGAAAACGTAATAAGGTCAACATAAACAAAAAAAAAATCAACATTTTGCCATATCCTAATTAGTAATAGAATCTCCATAAATATCGTATACTGTCAACATTTGAAATTAAAAATTAATCCATTTTTTTACAAGGCTACCCTGCAATTTCACTCAAGTAATGGATTGTTGAATCAGCGAGTGTTGACAGTTCAACTGTCAACTTTCTTATATGATTTTATATAGCTTTCTTCCGTATAAACTCGGCTATTATAACTGATGACTCGAAATATATAACGGAATATAATGGGCTGATAGCTTTAGGTATTTTTTTTCCAAAATATGTTCTTGTTCAGCAACACTGATCTTCGATTAAAGGCTGACGCGGAGATTCTGGATGAAGTCGCACGTCAATTTTCAAACAAATCGTGTTTTTTGCATAATGCAATAATGCTTTTTCATATAATAATCACTGTGTGAATAAGCTCAATTGAACCTTGGTATAGAAAATCACAATTTGTTCTAAATTCTGGATCCCGCGTTTTTTGTTATATACACGGTATCCTATGGCACGTTTATAGTGTGGCATAACTTTTTACTACATGAAACGAAAAATCCGATTCATTCTCTAATACTATTTGTAATTACTACATCACACACACATTTATATATAATATAATATATATATATAATATATTATATATATATATATGATGGGAACACAAAGTTCGAAACGGTCCTGTCTGCAGATTGAGTAAATTTATATATATCTATTAAATATATATATATAGATTATATAATATATATAATATATTATATATATATATATCATATATTATATATTTTGGAAATCTCTGAGTCAACCTTTAACTTCTGCTAAATATTAATTGTAATGTTACGTTCACAGCTCAAGGTGTAGAATCGACGTTCCTTGAAAGCAGAGGGTAGTTAATTTACTGCTTTAACGTCGTGCTTATCTACTGAAGATAGGATGCCCGAACACGTGCTGAGTTATTTGTTTTAATTGCAATGCGACCGAGTGGCGACTTGACAAGCAACAAATGTTGTAATGCAGACACAATAGCGTTTAAATGCTTCATAACTCGTAATAATGAGACGGCATGGGACCCTAAGAACTCGACTTGACTTGTGGCTATATGTATGCCACGTCTAAGATACTTCACGGATAATTTGATGAGTGGCTAGAAAGTGAAATCCCACACAAATAGTGAGCCATTTGTCGAAGAATTGGTGAGTTGTTTGATTGAACATGTTTTGAGTGTGTGGGAGGGGTTGGGTGTGTGTTGGATCTGGGAGGTGTGTGTGGGGGTGTGGCTGATATGTGTGTGCTGTAAGTGTGTTTGATTTTGGTGTGCATCAGGCGTTTGGGTGTACGCAAACCTTGTCATACACCTGGTTGCAAAGGAAAATCCCCCACTGATGTATGTTAGTAGGCCTGTAAATATAAATTGTTCTAATATTGATTTCTGTACATTTACTGAAGTGATACTACCCATCTTTCCTGTTATGTACTTACCAAGACTTAACATCCCTAATACACTGTTGATCATACAGTTGGAATAAAATATTTTTTACCACTTTTTATGGAATGATTCTTACAGTGTGAGTTATTTATGGTATCTAGGGTGTTGTCGTCTTGCATGTGGCAGACAGTGAAGATTTTCGTGGCCTCAAATGCCCCACCTCTCGCTCCAACACCTATATCCTTGGATTTTACAGACCGTACTCTGCGATATCCCCTGGGAATCAGCGACTTTGGCTTTGTTCCCTTCCCGTTGGAGTGCAAGCATTGCCAATGCCGTTGGACGAGGCGCCTAGCGAGCTCTGTGTCAGTTGTGCTGTAAAGGTAACAACTATGGGCGGCCAAAAGGGCCAAAAGGGGGTGTTTTACGCAAACGACGTCAAAAACTCAAAAGGGGGTTTTTACACAAACGACGTCAAAAACTCAAAAGGGGGTGTTTTACACAAACGACGTCAAAAACTCAAAAGGGCGTGTTCTACACAAACGACGTCAAAAACTCAAGAGGGGGTGTTTTACACAAACGACGTCAAAAACTCAAAAGGTGGCGTTTTACACAAACGACGACAAAAGCTCAAAAAGGGGTAATAAACTCAAAAAGGGGTATGGCCTAAAAAATGCCAAACACAGCAAAGCCCGTAAGGTATAGAAATGGTCAAACGCTCCCAAACGACCAAGTTTTGCCGTACGCTGGTTTTGTCGTAATGCAGGTTTTGCCGAAAGCAAGTTCAACCAAATTTCTCGAAAGGTACAAACCCATCACGAGTCATTAAGGGAGTTATGAAATGGCGAGTTGTGTTGACATTTCAATGTTCTAACATGGAGTTATTAAAGTAAACTATAGTTTACTATAATAACTCCATGGTTCTAATATGTAGCTTATACAAATACGTTTTAAGATTGGGTCTGAAAAAAAATATTCCAACTTTATGAGCAACAGTGTAAGACCCCGCTTCTTTTTCATAAACCAAGAGATTCCAAGAACACGCTACAGCCCAACTATCCGGAAAGAATATTGAAGTGAAATTATTATGAAATGATGAATTACCCATAAAATAATAAAATAATGAAACATTTTATTTCAAACAAATAATTTTACGAGAGGTAGCCGCAAATCTACAGAATGTAGCCGTAATAATTCGTAAAATTACAGACCTTAATTTTAGTTTCACATTAATTTTTATCTGTAATTCTTCTATAGACAAATCCGACCAGCCATATGATGGTCAGAATTGATCCGCCATTACTGGGGGGCATCCAACCCAAAACCTACCCAAATCTTTTGTACGTCTGTACCACGCTTGATTAAGTATAATTCAAAAGCTACACTTAATCTGCACATTTGGGTGAATTAAAGCAGGATGCACCCCAGCTATGGCTGCCAGTGAGGTGTTGGAATGTGTCAAACCGGATTCGTGTATAAAATTACGGTTTTTTGCAGTGTTTTCATACGGTAAATCAAACGGAGACAATGTGCGAATCTGGGTGCAGAAATCAAATTGAGCAAATTCGGTTATTATAAATTTATACAGGGTGCCCCCCCAAAAGTGGTGCAAGCAGATAAACTCCGATTTCTCCAAAACCGCTGAAGCTGTGAATTTAATTTTCATAGAGGATATTAATTATACTGTTTTTTTATAAACTTTGCAAATCCCATAACAATCCGCCCATGCAAGCCAGAGATATAAACGATTATTACAGACCCTCTGTTTTTCATCCATTCCAATGGGATTTACACAGTTAGTGATTATCGGTACATCAGATAGATTTGGGGGTTCAATCGTGTGCATTGATTAAATGATAACCTAAGAACCTGAAGGTGATATGCTACTAAAATAATGCAGTGCTGTGTCTGAACAAATATCATACATGATATCTAATAATAATAACTTTTAAGCTGACAATACCCATTCTAAAGGGTTACCTGTTGAAATATTAACTGTCGGGAGTAATGCATGTACATTGAAGACTCATTGAACAGATTTTAAGAAAGCACGTGGATGTTGCTGAAATGAAATTTTAGATTCAAGTCAATTGTTAAAGTAGAGAAATTAATAAATGGCAGGTGTGATCCTCTTAGCTTAGTTCACTGAAAATGAATGGCACGTTCCTCTAATTGTGTTATTTATAAAACTAACAAAAATGAGAAACTTCAAGAAAATCCTATCTGTTGTGTCATTACACATTTGGGTCTGGACAAAAGATGCCAGGCAAACAGGTTACTGCCGAGCAAAGGACTTGCATGTCACTAAGCTTTTTTAATTTCTTGTAAAAATAATGTGACTACGTGAATGACATTTAAACACACGTGCCACTTAGTTTACAAGTTTAGATATTTATCACAAAAACTGCACAGGTAGAGATAACAAAATAGACATACGGCAAAGTTTTGACTTGTGCTGATCATAATTGTTTAGAATGCGAATGTAGGACTTGTAGGATCAATCATTGTACGTTTATTATTCTTAATGCCTATTTGCCACTTTATAAACCTAACAAAATAATATCCTGTGCATTTTGTATTTCCTTAGTTGTTAATATTTAAATGGTATGCCATGAATACAGCAGTACATTCAATGTGTTGGAAATCGCTCACCCGGCAGCAGAACGGACAAATGGTGTTAACTGTGTAAATCCCATTGGAATGGGTGAAAAACAGATGGCCTTTAATAATCGTTCATATCTCTGGTTTGCGTGGGCGGATTGTCATGGGATTTGCACAATATATACAAAAGATTATAATCAATATTCACCATGAATGAAATTCACAGCTTCAGTAGTTTTTGAGAAATTGGGGTTTATCTGCTTGCACCACTTTTTTTGGGACACCCTGTATGTGCTTTTTCTAGGGAATGTTCACTTCCACTCAATTCTCATGATCTATAGACTAGGCCCCTATTAGTAACAAAACCGAGAAAACGCCAAAAAGGTGTTTCAAACCACCGAGGTATTCATAGTATATATAACTTACAGGGGGAGTCAAAAAAAAACTTGACTCTGATTGTGTCCGCCATTTTGAAATGTCAAGTAACGTATATCTAACATATGTGATATCATCTGAAACCTTAGTTCATTATCTTTAATTTGCTGCAAAGATTATTCACATCGGTTAGGTAATAGACCGAGTTACAGTCGTTTGAATCAATCAGTCGGTTTTCTGCTCTGTCCACGGATTCAATGCATTCATTAAAATGACGGCGTTTAGCGAAGGAAACAGTGTCCAGAAGAAAATCGGGCTATTATTGACTGTAGGATTAAATGTGACGACTATTTAACCCCACAATTTACCACCGATGCCCTCTTACCGTTTCTACGTCCTCATCACTCATAACAATCATTTGAAAAATAAATAACTTGATACGCGTATCAGGTTTTGGAGGAGTTGAATGAATCATACCATGAAGGAACAGACATAGTGACACCTCCTGATCTGAGGTTTCAAAGTATTGTCTTATTTGTAGACCAAAATAAACAATATCACGTAGGCCTACATCAAGAGTGTTTCAAATAAATCTTACCATTATCATGGTTTTTGAACCATTAAGATACCACTTTTTTGACATAAACATAACATACCCTTATCATCATTTGGGGAGTCATTTGCTTGTTTGGGCGCCGTGCATTCAAATGAAGAATCCGTGGGATAGGGTGACAAGCGGACTACTTGATTCCAAACGACCCTGTGCTCGGCCTATACTTAACCGAGTGGAATTATCTTTGCAGCAAATAAAGATAATGAAATAGGCTTTCCGATGATAGCACATATGTTAGATATATATTTTTTAAAAACTCAAAATGGAGGACACATCCGGGTCAAGTTTTTTTTTTGACTCACCCTGTATTATCAATATTTCAGTTATTTTGCTGCCAAGACTTATCGTGCGGGTCATATTTTCCATGTACAATATGGGCTTAGATACAAAGCACTGACGGCTGCAAACAGAAGTTGATAGATGATAGAATTATATCGACAATGAACAATTTACATATTTCTTCATGCATGGGAAATACGATATCGCTGTCTATTAATACACAGGCCTCATCATCAGTCGACTGCGCAGCAGGCGACCGCAAGTTTCCTCCAGTCATTTCTGTTTTGGGCCAAGTTTGGAGATAGCTTTGGTTGCAACATGTTGTTTGTGTCCCCCAAGAGCTTTTGGATGTAGGAGAGAGATGAAATGTTCTCTGTCGGCCTGGCTTCCTCTTGCCATGTGTTGGTGTGTAGAAAGCATATAACCTACTAGGCTCTCCTCTGGCATCCTTAGATTATGACCAAGAAAAGTAACGTCTCATATTACTCGGTTTATCAGAGGCTCCGTACCTGTAGCAGCATAGATTTTGGCGTTTGGGACACGATCAATGCGCTTAACATACTATAGGCCTACTATAGACTATTGACGTCTAAAAACCCAGCTAAGGCAAAATCTAACAATGTCAACAAACGTAATAGTGTGGGTTGGTGTGTAATTCCCGTAGGATTTTCATTTCATGCTAAAATTGATTTTGTTGCTGTTTGGGTTTCAATAGGACCCAAACTGTCAGGAAATGAATGGGGTGCAATTTTCCTACTGCTTCCCCCTTCTTCAAGGGGGCAAATGTTAGTAACAGGTAAATTTTAAAATCGAGTCAAATTGTGGTTTTAATGTACACTAACGCGTTCGTCTAGTCATAAGGATTAGAAAAAGTATATTTGCCTAGGTGTCCAACCTTTAGTTAAACGGTATAGCCCATATGTTTCAAGTTCACCCTGGGGGTAAATTCTCCGAAGTTGTTGAAAGTGGTGTCAATGATTCCTTGTGTCATACTGAAACAGAAAATGCATTTTAATTGATCTTTTGGTATCACCATTACGACATCCAGGTAAAGTTGCTGGTGACCCCATAGGCACATTAGAACCCTTGCGACATTTTGCTATGTAATTAGCCAACCAAATGTCACACACTGTAAAATAATACATTTTTGGATACTGTGAGGCAATACAAACATACTATCAGCCAGTTCAACAACAAAACCTGAGCTTAGGTATCTTACCCCCAAGGGATGACCTTGATTGAACCATTATGGGCTATAGCGCTTTAACTAAAGGTCGGAACTAGGCAAAGTTAACTTACTTTTTCTAATCCTATACGGAGACAAACTTTTAATGTACATTTAAACAACCATTTATTCGATTTTAAATTTTTTTCCCTGTAGTAGAGCATTTTCCGCCCTTGAGGAAGGGGGAAGCAGTCCGAAAATTTGCACCCCATCATTTTCTGACTGCCTGGGGTCCCTATTAATGAAAACATCAAGAAAAAGCAACTTTAGCACCAAAATCCTACGGGGAACTGTTTCATTGACATACCAACCCCCACTATAAACGGATCAAAATATAAGTTTTGTTCACGTGCACTTTAATTCCGTCAGGCTTGCGGAATTCTTATTCTGGCAAAACTGTGGTGCAAGAAGGGGGTGCAGAAAAAGCGGGGTCCCAAATGTACCAACCCCCAATTGGGAATTTTATCCTCCCGTTTAGAATTTAGAACTTGGACGGTACGCGGTATCGCATACAAATCTATCAGGTTTGTTCCGTTATGTTGTTGATCGCTTTGAAATGCCTATTTTGCACACGGAGATAAACCACACGGACCAGTCGTGATGAAAATAGGAATAGTACATTTATTTATTTATGATTAGAAATAAATAAAGTATTTATTGCATTGATTTTTTACGATTCCGCTCGTGTAAACAAACCTCCCATTCAAGAGCGTTATAGTTGTCACTATCGCGAGTCAACCGTGGCGTAACAGGCTGGGGGTGGGGGGGGGGGGGGCAGGGGGCAGGTGTTCCCCCCTGGACACTTGGCGGGAAAAAATTTGCAAAAAATCCATGCTAAATTAGCCATTTTTTTTCGCCCTCTGATCGGGAAAAATTGGCCTTTTGACCGCCCCCCCCCAAAAACGTTAAAAAAAAAAAAACTGGGAAATTTGCCCCCTCATAGCGGGCAAACCTGTTACGCCACTTTTTTTGGGGAGTCAACGGATTTCATCCAGTTGTTTGTTGTGTGTGTGTGTGTGGGGGGGGTGGACATTGCCTCCTAACAGCACCGTGAATTCAAAACAGCATCAACATCCGGCGCGAAATACGAGTGCTAGTTTATTTCAAAAGACATAACGATAAGTAGGGCGCTCTTACGCCGTATCGGACGAAGACAGGCTGGGACGAGACTCGACTAAAGTACTGGAGCCAATGCATGAATTTAATGAAAGCGGGAGTTCCTAATCGGAAATCCGGAAAAAATAAGGTGAAAGCAACACGAATCATTAGAAACGGATTGCCATAGTTGAAATCATTGCTAGCTAATTTTAGTATTCGGGTCATCACAACCACTCAGCGGTCCTGTGGTTTTACCCCTCGGTCTGCATGGCTGTCGCGCTTGTGGGCGCTTCGTAATAGGCGGACTAGAAAACAATAGTTCTTTCCTTTTTGACTCGAAACATCATAGCCCTGTATTCTGCCGTCAGAACAGGATTGTGCAGTCACTTAAATTGTTCCTTGTTTGGGCATATGTCTGAGCAACATCATGCTTGCTTCACCTGGTATCCATAATTTGGCCCTCGCAAACTATAAACCCTTGCCTACCCCCACCCCTGACCCTTGCATGCATTTTCCAGGGGAAGGGGCAGATTTCTTCGCACCCTGTGTAACAACACTACGGCCATACGTAAAATTAGCACGCTATATAAATACCCAGTAAACAAAATGACTTTGAAAAGCAAAAGGTTTTCGTCCTACCTTTATATGGTCCTTCGACAGGATGAAACAAGTCTTGCGACTTATATCCATCATCTATAGTGGCACTTCGGTACTGAAGATTGGATCACGTGGATCCTCACCTCGGCACCTCCACTGACCGTAGGTTATTATCCTCCTGGGATCACTGTCAGGCACCTTATGGGAGGTTTCACGGCATCCCCCCAAGCATATTGCACGTGCAATTACAGCGCCGTGAACCCTGTTGGTTAGTAACATCTACTACCCCGCTCCACTTTGGGGAATAGTATTCTGCCGAAGCTCGCTCATCCCGACAGGCTCCCCATGGATTTCTATAGACTCTGGTACCACTTCTTATAAAGAGCCATAGCCTTGTTGATGTCACTTCTGCGGTGTCCAGCTGCGTTACACCTGGGGTGGGGGTGCCCGATGTTTCGTTACTAGATTGTGGGATTTTTTGTTGGCCGAGCCTCCTGGTAGAGCTCTATGGAAAAAAATCTCCCTACAACCAGGGGAGGAAGGACGCCCGATGTTCGATACTAGGTAGTTGGGCTTTTAAGTTGGAAAACACCCCTAGCATCGCATTATATGCCTTATTGATTCCTCCAAAACCGCTTGAATGAATTTCTTTTTTTTTTCTTCAATTTTTACCATACGGCAAAAGGACATCATTTCAGCAAGTTCTTCTGCGTACTTTTAGGTCGTAGACAAATGCGTTTACCGGATTTGACATCTCTGTGTAACAACAAGTATTGCATTCCGGTTCGGTTC
Source organism: Ophioderma brevispina (assembly GCA_023653785.1). Classification (NCBI taxonomy): domain Eukaryota; kingdom Metazoa; phylum Echinodermata; class Ophiuroidea; order Amphilepidida; family Ophiodermatidae; genus Ophioderma; species Ophioderma brevispina. The sequence goes on along the minus strand of JAMKCH010070120.1, from coordinate 33,825 downwards.
ATGGTTTGCTCCATTGTTAGCCGTGTCATTGCAAACTATTGCTTTACCCTCCGGATTTTAAAGGCTACTTAAAGGTTACTGGTTTACACTTGGCAATATTCCGACATAGCACTTCCTATAAACCCAGTCAACAATATATATAGATCTAATTTTGGGTGTTAAAGGCTCACGATCATACGGTCATTTTTCTGTCATAACTATGCGCAAACCGTTTGGCTGCAAATTCACACTCCATAAAACGAATCCTATACGTTAACTTCACGAAACATGCGATCAACTATGACAAATCAGTGTTGAAAGGACATTTGATCAAAAATGTGGTTCCCACATGAGCCAGGTTCTGTCCCAATACGTCGGGCATACTTTGTGTTGCATGAGCGCGGTATTCTATGTGCGTTTGTATATGTTTATGTCTGACCTTGTGGAGTCCGATTAAGCGTGATTGGACCCCAAATCATGAGAATGAGACTAAATTTGAATCAATACCGTTCTCGCCAGTCTAGGGATTTTTGAAATGGAATGGCGCGAAAATTGAATTTTTAAAAAATGCATTTCTCTCCAAATTTCTTCTACGCCATAAAAGTTCGCAAGAGCACAATTTACTTAAAATGACGTCTTCTTGCGGTATGGGTAAAATTTAAGGAATTCATCAAGCGATTTTGGAGAAATCAATCAGGCATATTAAATGCCGCTTTAGGTTTTTTTTTTTTTTTTTAATTTGCAAAATTAAGTGTATTAACTTTGGTGTCCTTCCCCCTGACATTTTCAGTGTATAAGGAACATGAAAACGCTGAACAAGAACTACTGCAGATGCAAGCTGGTCGGACACTCAATTTTTTTCCGGAGTCCCCGATTAGGAACTCCGCAGCGAATGAATTACTTAGTCTCAATTTGGTGGTTGTTCAACAATGAATTTTCTGTGTTTAATTAAAGTGTACGTTTGTTGAAGAAATGAACATTTATAGTTTTTATCGCCCATCCCTTACCTACATTTATTACGGGTATTTCCCGATTAGGTTGAGTCAGATCTGATATTCAATATGTATATCTGACACGGGGGTCACAAATGACCAAACCTCGATATGTGTTGCATTTTAACATTTATGCATCCACATTTTTTGAGACGGAAGAGATGTTATTTACTGTTTCCCACCACATAAAATTGATATCGATGATTGTAATGCCAATGAGCAAACAGAAACAGCGTTTCAGATAACGCTGCTCTTCACCACTGTCTACGGATACATAAAATACGTACATTTTGATGTGTAATATGTTTATTTTGTAAAAAACAACTCAAAAATTAAAAAACATAAAAAAAAAAAACTAGAAAAATTATATTAAAACATTCGCAAATTGTCTATTTTTGGTGAAAAAAAAAAACAAAAAAAACACCCAAACTTTTTATCACAGGTTAACCTCAGCTTCGATTTCATTCACTTGGAAAGTTTTTTGGTGTATCAGGTTCCTAAATCCTTTGTCTTTAAGTGGTCGACGTCCTATCCATACTTTTCATACATGTTTAAAATCAATTGTATAAAAAAGAAAAAAAAATAACCTTGTTACTTAAATTAAGAGCTTTTTTGTGACTTGACCCATACAGCTGATTTTGTGACCTTCGACCCCCACCATATCTTGGTAATGAAACAATTTGAGACACAGAGCCCGTAGAGACTTTTTTCTTTGATGCTAGACATAAAATATTGCGATTAGCATGATGGAACTGGAGCATTTAAATTTGTTGACCACCCCTGCGATTAAACCTTATTTTCACCTAATTCCTTTTGCACAGGATGTGACCCGGCAGCAATATGGAATATTGAATCCGAACCCTATACTGACATAAGAAGACCATCAAACCTTAACACTTAAGTGCCCAAGCTAAAAGTGCCCAAGGGGGGGGGGGGGGGTTCCTAGGGACCCAACCCAGATAACCACTTTCCCATGGGAGTTTGATCATGACACTAGCACAAGTAAATGGAGGTCACGTAAGAACCACATACCCACAATAAAAATGAAAATCCGAACTTTGACCTATGACCTATGGCCAATTGAAATTGTCACTCTCCGAAAAAGAGTGGTTCATACATTTCCATCCTCAGCAACTCCAGTGTAAGGTTTTGAACCAAAATAATTCATTATATCTACTCTAGAATAACCAATTAAGATAATCATTGGAAAATATACCCAAATTTATACCATCTTGTATTTTTCTCAGAAACTTCAAAATCACCTTATTTTCCCCATAGACTTACACAGTTAAGAGCACGGTCATGACAAAATTGAAATTGGTGCTATCAGCATATAAAAGGTTATTTGATTGAAGTATTATTAATTATTAATTAATTGCCTCCTATAAGGTATATATCTAAGCAAATAAATCCCAAGATTTAATTACTTTAATTATTTAATTAGTAAAATATCTTGATTTTTTCACTTCCGTTAGTGTCCAAGGGGGGGGGGGGTTCCTAGGGACCCGACCTAATTATTCTAATGAAGCCGTGGGCGGATTTAATTTTTTAGTATCAGGAGAAGCTTATTCATAAATCAGACAATTAGCAAAAAACTTGAAAAATTTGATTGCGTAACCGAGAAATCGCAAAAAAAAAAAAAAAAATGTTGCGTACTATGGAACCCCCCTTGGGCACTTAAGTGTTAATGTACTTTTTCAGCTGCATCAAAACTCTCTGGCCTCCTGGTCTATGTAGTCTGTACATACTTGTTGGTTTTGATGGTGGATATTTTAATTGTGTTGAGGCCATTTGATTTCAGCATACCATTATTTGCATTTTGTCTCAATCTTGCCCGAAAAGCTTAACAGGCATACTGAGTTTTGTTGCAGCAATTAAATTTATTAAAATAGCATATTGGTTACTGTAGAACCAATTTCACGGACCATATTTCACCTGCATCTTCACAATTAAACGAAATTCAGCCAAAATATTGTCGTCATGTTTGTAAAAATTTTCATAATAATAATGATTGCAGGTCTTACTTATGATGGTGAGATCGAGGCTGACAATCAGATGCATTCTTGCTCCATATGCATTAATCCACAAAACCGAGCTTTTAGTTTTACTTTACCAAAATCAATATTATTTTAATTAGTTACTGTAGTAAAATATAAATTCATATATCCATATTTCTGATTAAACGCGACAAGTTAACAACATTAATTTTTTGTGACTCCTGCACCTTTTTAACGTTTAATACTAATGCCTAAATAGTGAGACTGGCATGCTGAATAGGAAGTTACGTATCCCGGACTAACTCAGTGTGATATTAACTAGTTTGTAATTTCAGTTTAATGATATATGTGACACTCCGAGAACAGCGCGCACCCCGTATTTTATTGGAAAATGTTACAAAACTTTGATATAGGGCCTATAGTTACTACTTTTGACAACTATAGTAATGACTAACAAGAAAAATACTTTTCATCGTTCAAAGATACTTCCTCTAATCAAATAAAGGCAGATACATGTGAACTACGTTAACAGTTAAAGCAATATTAGCACATTTTTTGAATTTTTCAAAAAATTTGAGATTTTTACACGGTTGCATTGGTAACTGGCTAGTAAACCATACCTGTGAATGGTTAAGCTCGAAAATGTCTGTGTCTCACAAACGAAGGAAATTTGTAATTAGAATAATTATTATCGGGATCCCCGATAATAATATTATAAGTGCCAGGGGCATTAGACATATGGCATACTATGTGGCGAAGTGAATGGAATATATACTTCCAGAGAAATACGGATAACGTTGTTCAACAGATTAAAACGGCCGCTTTAAAAAACGAACTTCAATATTTTCTAAAACACAAATGAAGTATTTGAAGCGTTCCAGGTGGACAAATTTCAATACTATGATAGGATTTCTACATGAATGTTCATAATGAATTGAATAATTATTATCTTGAGTTCAAGAAATAGTTTTTTGCTGCCCGGATAATGTAGATTACAATCATTTTTCGTGGAAAGTGTGTTTGATGTTAAAGTTTAAGTTAAATCCTTCCCACGCCTATTGGCGCATAGGGCGGTGCCTATCTCCGCTTCCATAACCCGAGGCCACGCGTCAGCTCTTCCACGCGTCTGCCAATGCAGTTGAAAGCTACGGTTAGGGGTTCGTCTTTGGTAGCTACGCGTGTTAACTCCCATACTCCATTCTCAAAATGCCGAGCGCCTGACAGAAGGACAGTAGTGTTGATGTTAAAAGAACATATTAAGGTTGTTATACATATGAAAAAGTGTTTTGATACCCTTCTTGCCCCATTGCAGTCAAATTGACAAGTGATACGATTTCGTTAATTAACAACTGAAAACAAGAATATCATCATAAATCATGCATCCTAGAACAGCAAAATGGGGTCGATTCAAATTACCCCCAGTTCAGTGGCATAGTCAGTTTTAGAAGCGCGAGTCGCGTTTTAACTGATCCATGTTGTATGCCCTGTATAAATATCCTGTTCACCCTAATAGAGAAAATGGCGTTTTATATCTGAATGGACGTTGCCACGAGAGATATCATACTCGGCACCAATGTCAGGATGTGTGATTTGGAAATCAGTCTCAGTCTGGTTCAGCTCTTCCATGAACGACGATACATTTCAGAGTCCTACAGACTGAGGATTCATATAACTATTGAAGGAAAGAAATGTACCAATTATTCATATATGGATTAGCCTTTCCAAAGTTATACAGTAGGGGCATTGTTTTGTACACAGTGGCGTAAATTTCTTTTTGGCATTGGGGGGGGGGGGGTTGACGAAATTAATGATGAAAACAGGGTTTGCTGAAAAGATCCATTATTAGCACAAAATTTTGCATTTAGAAGCTAAAATCCTTAAATGTAATTGCAATTAAAACAAAATGCGCGCGAAGCGCCTGAAATTTAACCAATTTTTGTGAGGCCGCCAGCACATAGCTGGCAGGAACACTTAGCAATCCGTTTGCGTTGTGTATGTGTTGTGGTTATGTGTGTGTCACAATTGTTAAGTTTTTTTTAAATTGACCTCATTGAAAAGTTTCCTTCAATTGGAACCAAACTTTTGTCATAGGTGCACAATGGGATCCGTCATATGTGATGAGGTCAAAGGTCATGTTGAAAGGTCAAGGTCATGTGAGGTCAAGTTGAAAATGGGGCTAAAATGTAAAATCATCTCATTGAAACTTGAAGTTCAATTGGAACCAAACTTTTGTCATAGCGTCACCATGCGATCCCTCATTATGTTGATTGAGATCAAAGGTCCGTGCCAGGGTCAAAGTCCCCCCCAAAAATGGGGGCGGCCCACAGCTGTATATCTTTGAATATAGCGAGCGCGAAAGCCGAGAACCGCGAAATTCTAGTTTTAAACTATTATGGTAAATATGAGGTTATTTTGGTCAAAAACACATGAACAGGCATCAACATGGGTGTCCCTTGACCAGCCCCCCCTCATCAAATATTGGGGGGATATATCCCCACCCCGGATTACGCCTAATGTTTGTCCAAGAGTATATTATGGATCACCGTGAGAAGGGGATGCAACACTGCCCGAGATCAATTCAGTGGCCGAGACGCTTTATTGTTTCCAAGTAATTTATTTTTTTACTGACAAATTTCTTTGTTGTAGTACAAGGGCATGTTAATAACACTAAAAGGACTTTCGAATTCATCTTCAAGGTCATGGCCTAGTGCAAACTCTGACGCTGATCTTGCCAATGATTCTTTGACTTTCTTTGTTGATAAGATTGAAAAGATTAGGTTGATATGGCCGTCATTGTTGAATATCTCCAGGCAGATTGGATTTGCAATTGCTTCATGTCAAGTTTTAAAGCACTCTCTGACTCTGAAGTTGCTGAAATAATTGGCCAAATGACCAACAAGGCTTGCACTATGAACACATTACCTTCCTGGTTCATTAAACAGAACTTGAAATGTCTATTACCTATCATCACCAGGATAGTAAACAGTTCTCTTTTGACTTCTATCATCATCCCTGTACTTGAGAAGATATCTTTGGATCATGATGTACTTAAGAGCTATAGGATAGTTGTCAATATTAAATTCATTGCCAAATTGATTGAAAAGGCAGCATCACGTCAGGTAATACAGCATGTTGGCGATCATGATCTTGGTGAGCCATTGCAATCTGCATACAAATCTCACCATTCCACTGAGACAGCCCTTCTACAGATTAGAAATTACATCCTTCGGCAAGAGTTCCATATGTACCCCTCTTTGAAGTTCTACATGTAACATTTTTTTAAAAAATTTTGGCCTCAGGGTTAGGGTGTTTGTTAGTGTAAGGCCATAAATAAAAAATAATTTGTTTCATGTAGGATTTTAAAGAAGGTACATATGGAACTCTTTCCCATCCTTCTAGCCTTGGTTGCTAATAAGGCTGTCTTGCTTGTATTGATTGACTTGAGTGCTGCCTTCGATACCATTGACTATGATATTTTTTGTTAAAAGGCTTGAAACCAGCTTTGGTATCACAGACACTACTCTTGCCTGGTTTTCATCAAGTACCCGAGTGATGGTTAACCATGAAATGTCCAAGCAGCATATATTCAATTACTCTGTTCCTCAATGCTCCATTGTAAGGATTCATAATCTATATACTCATCCAGTCGGTGACATAATTAGGAATCATGATGTTAACTTCCACTCGTATGCTGATGATACTCAGCTTTTCTGTGAGTTTAATCCAAAGATTCCAGGTGATTGTGAGCATGCTCTTCAAAAACCTTCAAGTTGTGTGTCTGAAATAAACACCTGGATGTCAAATAACATGCTGCAGATGAATCAAGAAAAGAAAGAATTTATTGTCTTTGCTACGCTCTGTGTTTTGAAAAATCTGCCTCCAATACATTTCGTCTAGATCTGGGTGACACCTCTGTTTCTGCATCTCTGCGTGTAAAGAACATTGGGGTTATGTTTGATTCCACCATGGGTTTGTCCAATCAGATTGGAGCTATCTGTAATTACTATATATCGTAATTTATGGCGTATTCGTATTATTACTTTTGATGCTTGCAACTACGCTGTGCGATCTTTGGTCTTGTCCCGCATTGTCCTGAGACGAATATTCGTCTTAGGCATTGTCTATGCCAACTCATTACTATACGGTACCAATGAAATAGATCTCAAAAGGCTCCAGCGCTTGCAAAATAAAGCTGCGCGCTCGGTGTTCGCATGCCGTCTTGACCATAGTTCGTCACAACTTTTGATCATTCTTTATTGGTTGCCGTGGGGGGAGTTCGCCACTCCTCCGGCACAGCGAGTTTATTCATGCATTCTCTGATAGTATTACTTTAACAATAATTGCCATGAAAGATATGCAAACTCATTATTTTGCTCATTTTAATTAGTTTTTATTATTTTTATGATAATTGTTTTTTAACCTATCGCTCTTCCACCAACCGCACTGTCAATTGGTAAAAAGTATATTTCAAATTGCATATAGCATATAACTCAATCCAATTTTGCAAATCGTTCAAGCGATTAAACGAATAGAGCAATCGCCCAATGTTCAATCAATCTCCATGAAACGGTACGGAATTAGGGGATACGGTATTCAAAAACAAAGCGTGATAGGTTCAGGTGGTTGCTGGTGCAAAGGAATTCGTTTCCATTCGTTCAAATGTACAGCAGCTGCAATTATTTAAAACCGTCAATTTCTTTTTGGTTGAAAATGATATGATCAATAGGGCTAGTACTGCCAGCAAATATAATATATATTTCTTAGAAGAGACTACTAATGACGGGTATAACCCATATTGAAAGACAATAAAATCAGGTTCATGGTTGACTAATTAAAGATATGATTATGTAGGCATAATTACAAAAGGGTAATTATGTACAACTCTGATGTTTAAAGACCTTAAAATCTAGAATGCTAAAATACATAAAACGTTAAAAATCTGATTTTCATCAAGGACAGATTTTCAATGTGTTGTCTGATTATCGCACAAGCGTGAAACTCCGAGTTCTGCTTTTTAGCATTGAGCACTCTGCATGAAGATAATCTCTTCCTCTACTATATATATCTATATCTATATATTATCTACCTCTTGTGAATTACTGCCGTGAATTAATTCGAGAGAAATTGATGACTGCGCGGATGTAGCATTATTAACCACAAAATGAACTTGCTGTGGATGGAACTCGAACCCACAACCTTCACGGCATGTGATGGGTCTATTCGAGTTTCTACACCATGGCGTTCGTTTCGTAATGCCGTCCATATCACGAGGTGGTCAGCATCTGATACACAAGCAACTTCGAAATAATTATAAACAAATGAGAGGAATTTGACCTACTTAAACCTCTTGAGAATTACTGCCATGAAGAAATTCAAATACGAGAGAAATGGGTGACAGCACGGACGTAGTATTATCAATCGCAAAATGAACTTGTTATGGATGGGACTCGAACCCACAACCTTCCGTTTAGATCTCGGATGAGCTAATCAATTGCTCCACCACGGCATGTGATGGGTCTATTCGAGTTTCTACACCATAGTTATGATAGCGTTCGTAGCGTAATGCCGTCCATACCACGAGGTGATCAGCATATATATTATAATTATATTATAACTCAAACAGACCCGTCACTTACCGTGGTGGCGCAATGGATGCGAGTGGTTGTGGGTTCGAGTCATCCACAGCAAAGTTCTTTTGCGATTAATAATGCTACGTTCGTGCTGTTATAAAATTTCCCATATTTCTATGTACTTATTCATGACAGTAATTCACACAGGTTATTAGCAACTCAAATTTCTCTCACATATATTTATAGTAATTCCGAGTTGTTATCGTATCGGATTTCGAATGTTGATCACATTTAAAAACAATTTGACTTGATTTCAAATATACCCCTGTACCAATTTTACCCCCTTATCTTACAAAGTTCCCCACATTTCCCATAGGTTGTGCACAAAAATTCTGATTCGGCACCCTTCAAACTATAGAAATGATCTTCAAACCTTCCCCAAACTTCTATCAATTATCCGGCAAAGGAGACAATTATTGTTTTATAAGTAAGAAAATTTGTCCTTGTCAAATTTAAACGTTTAGCATTCTAGATTTTTTAAAGGTCTTTAAACATTGAGTGTCATTATCTGTGACACCAAACATCTAAACTTTCATTTGTTTAGACTTTGACATTTTAAATGGTGCGCGCAAAGTTAGTGCAGAAAAAGTGTTTCATTAATAAATATAATTTTACTGTGTAATGGTTATGTACGCCTATGGTACAAGCTGTTTCCGGCAAGACTGTCAACAAGGGAGAAGTCATTATATACAATGTGAGTAAATATGACCATGGTAGGGGTCTATTTCTTATATTTAATCTAGAGTAGAATTTTTGATAATCCTATAAAAAAATTAAAAGAAAAACAACAATAACAACACTGTTAGAAAATTTTCCGTTAATTTACGGAAATTTCTGGCAGCAGAATTTCCAGACTTTTTAGGGTAAATTTACAGAATTTCTGTCAATTAACGGAACTTTGACAGTAATTTTACAGAAATTTGTCTCATATTATGGAATAAAATGCGTATTTTAACAGAATTTTACGGAACGAAAAAAAAAGCCGGAAATTTTGCTGCCAGAAATTTTTGAAATATTTCCGTAAACTAACATTTTTTATGTTTTTTGTTTTTTATTTTTATTGTTTTCTAAAACAGATTTTCCGTAAATTTACGGAAATCTGTTTTCTTAATTTACGGATATTTCTAACAGTGAACAAAGCAAATAAACAAAGACAACAATAGAAATAGAAAAATATATAAAGCGAAAGAAGAAAGAGAAGAACAAGATACAAACAAAACTATGTTATTTATTAAACTTACATGATTTGAAAGATTGTTAAATTTATCAAATAGAATGCCCGACAATATAAATTGAATATAAATGGTACTGAAAACAGAAAAAAATGTTAAACCAGAACGAACTTAATTGTACAAAAATGATTTCATGTGCTTAACAACGAAGTAAATACAACAAGATGAAATGAACTTGTCATTTGGTGAAACGGAATTTGTTGATTTAAATTGATACCGGTGTAGGAATATGCAATCAAATTTCATACAGGAATTGAAAAGACTCTAAACACTTTTTGAATACAATAAGTACGAATATGACTGGGAAAACAGATATTTATTCTGGAGAACAAGTAGTTAAAAATTACAAGCGTTCTTCTTGTCGTAACAATCTTCATCTTCAATAACCCGATGTGTCTCATGAACATTGACCCTTAATATCGTCGTGGGTTCTGCATACCGTCGAATCAGCATAATAATGCAAAGTTCTGAGAAAACGGCGTTTGAAAGTTGAGTTACTTATGAATGCGTGTAATTAAATGAAATAAAAAGAAATGGCATTTTAATTGGGGTATGTTAAAAGACATGAATGGTACGAACTGGACGGCAGTATTAAAATAACAAGAAAACAACTGTTTTAGTATAAAAGGGCCCTGAAAGTGATACAGTTGTTAAAACCTAAATGTTTGTTCGCTGTGCTTAAGGAGTCGAATTACGTATTAGACCGCATGAAAACGATTGATTTCTACTGTTGGTATGGTGAGATTACTATAGGGTACGGGTTTTACTATTTTAAAATGATGATGCCGTTATCCACGATGATAAATAAACGATGGCGGTGATTATGAGGCAATAACTATGAAATAAGGAAACACGAGCTTTACTACGACAATGATTCTACTGATCGATGATGATGATGAGATGATGAATGATGATGATGAATTATGATGAAACGACGACGACGATGACGATGTTCTAATGATGATGAACACGACGACGACGAATAACGATGTCTATTGCTTTGTTTATGTTACAAACAAATGCAATTTGTATACAAACAACTTCCATAATCGTTTAAAATGGAAACATTCACTGCTGATTATCGTTCGTTGTAAAGTATATGCAGACGGACCACGATGACCAACGATTTCAGAAATCCAACCTCGTTACAAAATTTGCTCCTTAAATTAATATCTTTAATTAGTCGCCAATATGTTTTAACATTTTTGCAGAAAAAACATAAATTTCAGGAGTAAAATACGTTAGAGGAACACAAACATAGTAGTGCCAAAAAATTATATAGTATGCATGTTTGCACCACACACAATAATATGCTATAACTGTTCAAAATTGAGCTCAGAAAATATTAAATGTAATGTAATGTTTTCATAACTCAAAAGGGTTTGGGGAGGATAAAAAGTGGGTAATAACAACGTTTAACATACATACAATCACAGGATTTATAAACGCGCCCTAATTACCAAAGGATCTAGGCGCATGAAAAAGAAAGAACGGAAGGAAGAAGAACACACAGCTGGACTGTTCCATTCTCAAGAAAGTGCTTGCCTTGCAGAAACATGAGGGGGGGGGGGGCGAAGGCATGTTGATAAAAGCAATTGTTATTTTTTTAGCTGAAAATTTATGCTAATTCCAAATTTTCTGGTCCCAACTGATTTTTGAGAGGAAATGTGCCTAATTAGCATAAATTCACTGAATGGCCGCCATTTTTACCGTTTTGTTGTACTTAACTCAGATTTAAAAGGCTTGTATGGACTTGCATTCTTGTGTCTATACAAATGTTTCAGAGTCAATTAAGGATAGCATTAGAATCATCAGTATAGCATTAGTCCAACTTTAACAGTTAAATTTTGCGCATAAAATGTCAAAATGGGGCTGCCATTTTGACATGGTTTTGTGCAAACTCAAGAGTTAAAAGATTGTACTTCATTCTTGTGGCTATACATATGTTTTCAGGGTCAAGGATTAAATTAGATTCATTCGTTTATGGTCATGCGCCATGATTGGGGTAAATACAAATTAGGGTGGCGTTTTAACCTTTTCACAATATTTTTAAACATTTTTTATTTTATCATCAGAACCAAGTTAGTTATTCAGCTGATTTTAATTTTCCTTAAAGAAGGATTGTATCTAGCTTTGATATGTATAGCATATCATTTTGATGCTATTATTTACTTTTTGATTGTCGTAATTTTTTAGTCAGCGGGGTCAGAGAGGGTGGGGTGCCTATGGATGAGGTACCTACGGATGAAGGCATGTGTTAAATCTAGGGATTTTTTTGATATTCGTGGCTTTTGGCATTTTTTTTGGTTTTATATCTTTGTAACCCTGCCTGTATTAAGATAAATACATCGCATTTTGTTTGTTATTTATGTGGCATTCATTTTTGACTCATACAACAGTTTTTAGCTATCATGTTAATTGAAGTAACAAATTGACTGCCAAAATGTTTTTTAGCTTTTTACAATCAAAATTTCACTTTTTCCCCCCTTATTATTGACACTTGTTCCAACCCTTTATATGCACATACAATTTCATATGTCCCTTTCTATACACCTTTTAACAACATATATATTTTTTATAGCTATCTCAAAAAGAATGATGACTTACTCTCATTTAAGTGTTACAACGTGTAATATTTGGTATTTTTCAAGCATGTAACACACCTTGCTCCCAACTCATGGTGCTTGACCTTATAGCATTCGGTAATGTTGACATTAATTTGCATACAAATTCAAAATGGCCACCGTTTTAAATTATGCAAATAATTGTCAATATATGGCATAAAACCTTAACTGATGGTCTAGGTTGTGTTCTCTGACCCTGAAAACAAATGTATATACACAAGAATGAAGTCCTTTGACAAAGCCTTAAATCTTGAGTAATGTACAAAAAATGTTAAAATGGGCGGCCATTTTGAATTATATGCAAATTATGCACATTCCTCTAAATTACTTGGGGGACGGAAGATTTGGAATCTGCATAAAATTTTCCATCTAGAAACGCTGTGTTCAATTGCTTTTATAAAATCTTCGGACTAGTTCTTTTTGAAAAAATGGAACCAGTCTAGCTAGGAATCCGTAATATATTGGTTTTGAGAAGTTTCTTTAAAGAACTAAGACTGACAGCCTGTCTGTTGTACAGTGCGGACTATTCCATAGACGAGGGGCCGATAGAAAAAGCCCGATCACCAATCTGTTTTTGGGATCTGTGGACAATTAAGGTTGGTCACCTTTCAGCCGAACGCAAGGCATAAGGACGATTGATGATCTGAAGAAGAGAAGAAAGATAATCCTGCTGCATTGTATAACAACCAAGTGGGTGAAAACGCACTCAAAACCAGTCGTCCGTCCTGGGCGCTGACATTTTTGAATATTGCCGGAATAATTATAATATCATTTTGGGTGCTGTATACAACACATAATGTCAATCGAATACAAACAATCCCGCAAAATATCAGTTGTTTGGATTTGTGGTTGCTATTGGGTGGTTAAATTTTGTCCTACCCATGGCCAACAACGATGAAATGGCACATCAGTCATCTTGATTTAAATAACCGCCTCAATGAAATCATCTTTTCACCTAAGCGCGTCATTGCATTATGAGAAAAAGAGTAATCTGAGCACAATGATCTCAGGTACACATTATTAAACACCTGGCCACCTCTACACACATACATTAATTTGTATCACTACCGATTAGTGGTTATGCCAAGCGGCACCCAAAGTAATTTGGAAGAAGAGGAGGCAGCCATTGCTTTCTATTGTTGGTACCTATGTTTTTTCTTTTGTGGTCGGCAAAACATGCGAGACGTGTATTTCTAAAGATTACGTAACGTTTTTTTTGGCCTCTCTATCTATATAGAACCTCTTTGATAAAAACTAAAAAACATAAAAAAAACTTTTTGTTTTTTCTAAATTTCTCATTAACATATATAGTTCCTATCTTTTAAAGTAATGTACCCGCTTAAAATAACTACCAAACTTGACACGATTAACAGTTAAATGGGTATATACTCATAAATCTAACAAAATCTAAACAATTTAGAGGGCACTAACGCTTACACAAACACTTCCCCAAGAAATTATCATTGTTTCCTGAAAAGGCGTGTTTTTTGAAATATGTATATTAGTAATTATTTAGTTTGCGAATATCCAAGTTAACATCAAGAAAATCAACTTTCACAATATGTTTACAAGTCTATTTTGTAACACGGTTTACTAGGGGGTGGGGTGGTAAACACCCCGAGAATTAATTATTATAAAACATAATGATTCGGATGTTTGAACCGAGTTTATAGCATTGGTCCATCTTTTTTCTATTATTGCTTCAACACAACCTAGTAGGCGTCACAATGACTTCAAAGTTCACTAAGTTGGCAAAAATTGGTTCATTTCCACAGACACAACACAATCAGAGTATAAAAAAGGTAGGATATTGGATTTTCATGCGGGTTTTGGCCAGATGATACGAAAAATGAACAAGTTTTTTAATCAACATATAGTTTTAGAGCCATACGTGCAACAATATTGGAAACATGAACTAATAACCTAAGGGTGAATGCAGTAAATCATTTATAGGCGAAATAATGTGCCCGAGGTCTGGAAACTAAATAATGGCGCCCATTTATATTTATTTTTTTCCCGCCCGAAGATACACTATGAGCCCATAAGATGATACTACAAAACCTTTATTTCTATTCTATGAATAAAACACTTGAAAATTTTAATTTTGTTTTTTGTATAGGTTGTGAATTAATCGCCTCATTTTATGTTATGTTTGTATGCTGATTAAAAAATAAATGATAAGAACTGCATTAGCGGCTCATTATTGCAGAATAATGGGCAGTAACTGACCGATCAGAATTTCGTCGTCTGCTGAATTTAACGTCGCCGGCGACGTTAAATTATAAAATCGTTCTGTTTATACCCATAAGGAAGCTGATTTGGTCTTAATCATTTCGGGTGAGAGCTTTTGTATATAAAAGCCTTACAACCATGCAAAAATATCGATTTTGAAAAATCTTGAGGGCGCACTATTTTTCGAATGTGCCAGTGTCTCTTTAAACTCTAGCCACTAAAGCTCTGAAAAGCATTTAGAAAAAAAAAACGTGTTTACAAATTGACTACAAAAGCTAGTGTTCAATTCACAGCTCAGTCCCAAAAAATCCATACCTGCCCCATAATATTTTACGTACCAAAACACACGTTTTTATATTGTTTACTTTTATTTAAATCGATACATTGAGCACTTCTAACGATTTAGATTGAAAATGAAAAAAAGGATATCGCAGATTATAATACGTATATTCTCTTGGACATAGCACGCGAAACGTTTCCATATGGTTAATTTTAACACGCCGAAGGCTTGAAATCTCATAGGATACGTCATTTAGTAGTGTAACGCTTCATTGGACTTAGCCTTTTTAATTTTCATAATAAATAATTAGGTTGAGGACCCAACTAGGGATTAAAGTAACGCGAAAAGCTAATAAATGTAAGACTTAATTATCTGCTAAATTCATTCATTCATTCATTTTTATTTAGATTCAAACCAAGGATAAAAACACAAAAAAGAATACATAATGTACACTTATTTCCATTGTGGTCCTTGATGAGCCTAACATATACAGAACTGGAAGATATTGCACTTTACACATTTGTTAGCAAGCAGATAATAAAGAAAAAAATATTAGCATCAAATATAAACCAGTTTATAAAATATTTTAAGTACATAAAAATACAAAATAAAATTCAATACATTTAGAAACATTCATGGATTTGTTCCACTAAGAAAGAAATGTCTAATTAAGCACAAAGGACCACCATTGACTGAATCGTAGCTTTCGGCCCAACATTACGGAATTCTTTAATTTTTATTTTATTTTTTATTTATTATTTATTTATTCCACTTATCTCATTATAAAATGTGATTCTGTAAATTAGCCAATGAATCGTTTTAAGTGTTTCATTGTAGGTTAGGGCTTGTGCCTTATGCGTCATGTTTGGCTCTGAGAATGTATTCATATTATGTAGCGTCTCGCGCGCGAGTGTGTGGGGGAGGGGTATGTGGGTGTGGGAGTGTGTGGGGTGGGGTGTGGATTCTGTGTGCTGTGTACGGGGGGTGGGCGGATCGATGGACGGGCGGGCGGACAAGATCAACAAAGCCCTTTGCAATCAAGTCTTTCAAGGCAGTTTTAACATATATTCAGCACGTACAATCCACAGAAATCAGAGACTAATAGATTCCAGAGATTTGCATTTTAGAACCCAAATATGTTATTGGAATACTTCCGTGAGCTAGGAATCGAATACTGATTGAGTTAGCATTTTCGAGTTCATCGTGTACATTAGGTGCTCTTCTAACACAATTTCGAAATTAAGCTATCTCAGACATGCTCCACAAAATCGCAAATAGTCTTTTGCAAAAGAAGCCAAGCGAGGAATCAAACCTGAACTACAATATCACTAGAGAACCACCCCTAGTTGAGTATCATGGTCTTAATAAAACGAAAAAAGAAGAACGAAGGCGCTAACACTCAAATCTCTACCATTGAAAAGCACGCACATTTTTTGAAAGATTTCAGTGTCTTCTCTAAGTTTTATATATTACCTTCTTTCATCGCACAATGCGTGTAAATATGTGTCAATCTATTCAATTTAAAAAACTGACAAAAAGGTTAAGATCTTCGTTTCAGTAATTTTGTACCGAAATTTTAAGTACTTTCTCCAATGTTTTTATTATATTAAATCATTGCAAAATATGTTTTCATATGTTACCAATCTATTTCCTCTTTAACTTTTTGGTCAGTTTTTAAATCGAATCGTTGAAGCTCGCTTATTAACATAGCCCACGCAAAAGAATATGTGAATGCTCCAGGAGCATGCGATACATGTTGACGAGAACTCTTTATTGCAGCTACAGGCGCGATCTTTTAACTTGCAACTGCTCATATATAGTGTTATTATAAGAACACGCCAATATTATGTATGCAAGTGGATTAACGCATGAATGCCCAAATAATTTTCAGTATACTTTCAACCCTCCATGATCAAAATTTATTCAGAATATCTGTTGATCTTGTATATGTGTTAGAGCAAGATAGTGTTAGAACATTACATTATGGTTGGTTAGTTACAACTATAATACATTTTATTGCCAATGATCTCCTTGATTCCATAAACTCATTAATGATCGTGATTAAAGAAAATGGTTGAAAGTCAAAAGAACCAGTTTTGGGATCGATTGGTCGTGGGCGGTCCTACTCTTACACGTTAATTAAACAATTATCACGCAGATTTGTAAGATGAGTTATCTTTTTACGGAAGAAAGACATCTTCCAAATGTACTGATAACTCGAGTATCACTCCAGTTGTGTGGTCGACTCGTTGGTCATTACTCTCATCTCCAGTATCAAGCGTTGGCTGTTGTTTTACATGTATGGGACTCGTTTAGGTGAGAAATTCAATTTACATTAATGACTTAGTTATGGTAACGACCACTCTTTACGCGGCATTAAAGATTAAACAGAAAACCAGACTGGGATAACACTTGTAGGTTAGTGCAGGAACGGAATACAGACATCGTGCTTTCTCGACAACACCTTCAAGAATTCACATTTGGAGTTAGGTTTGAAGGTAAAAATATAATCTCTACAACAATGACTGATGGCAATTTTTGCATGTTTACTGTTTGTGTTATAGCTTAATTTGTGGTTATGGGATGTATATGGGTGGGATATGGTTATCTTATTCTTTCAGGTATATTCAATATCCAAAAAACTACCGTGCTTTTCTATAAAATAGAATCGTTGCTTGAAATAGGCAGCAGACTGAATACCTCGTAGTTTGTACGGTTAAAACATTAGCTAGTACAGCAAAATGCTAATGAGATTGTTGACTTCCATCGATAATTTCTTTCGAGATGAATATACACTTTCCAGAAATTTGACGTAACGCTGTTTATAAAAAACGCTCGGTGACTACATTTCCGATTATTATTTTTAGAAAACAAGTGAGAAAATGTTCTTATTGTGTTCAGGGGAGTCACCTCCCGTGAAGATTATTTACGGCTTTTATCTATAGTGACCTTTTAAGATTAAAAAGAAATGATTATTTATCATAATGAAGTATTATTTTCTTAAAGCGACATCGTTAAGGTTGTTTTATAGAAAAAGAAACAAAAATATTTCAATGGCCAATCAGCGAAGAGGACAGGAGGCCTATATGTGTATATTTCTTTACAATAATTTAATTTCCATATTTGATTGCAGAAAGAGGTGTACCACACGGCGAATGGATCTGCTCAACAATGATACAAAATGGACCAATCAACGACTGCGTTACTTTAACATAAATTGCAGGAAACTGAACATAGGATACAGAGAACCACCTCATTATGCTTGGATTTAACATCGGGCTGAACCGCTTTCGACTATGCCGTTTATTGGTGGCCATTATTTTAATGTACATTTTTTGCTTAATAACATTGATGGAAAAATTTGAAATTAAACTTACAAGTTCAGGGGAATCAAACACTGCGATGTTACGTCAGTCTAGGACGTCCGGTAATATTACCCCTAACTGCACGCACGAATTGACGAAGCATGGGCACTTTGTGAGGATAATGGATTCATCTGAAATGCCTGCTGATAATAGAGAGCAACGCAGTGAGAGCGTAAATACCCCACATAGAATGCTTTCGTGTTCAAATTTAAGCCATCTTCAACTTGGACATTTTCTCGGTAAAGGAATAACCAAAAATGTATTTCAAAGTATATATCAAGGTGAAAACGTTGCGGTGAAAATAATAACTCCAGATGTGGAAGACGTAAAGGCTTGTTTACGCAGACAAAAATACACGAGAAAAGAGGAATGCTATCTATACGCCAATTATAAACTTCTTAAGGAAATCACCTTATCGCTTCAGCTAGACCATCGCAATATATTAAAGGTAAGGAGTCATACTTCACTGTACATTTCAGTGGGAATTGATCGATATTTGTAGAAAATAGCTCTTCGGAGTTATGTTTACTGGAATCATTTCAAAATGGTCAGTTGCCAATAGCTGTGAAAATAATAACTGTCATTTGACAACAATAAATGCAACCAGAAAAAGTACACAACAAAATAGTTTATACAACTCGGATTACTTAAGTACTGTTACGATGTCTCATGGACGCTAAGCTCAGAAGTACCCTTAGGACACAAACAAAATGAGCCTTGTGCAAAAATGATCTGAATTTTATGTAATAAAACAGATTTATTACAATTGTTGCCAAATTAATTGGTTCAAGAATTTGCAATGTCCAAAACACAATTACAATGGTAATTATAATGAATACACACAAATGTTAAAGGTCCCAGGAAATGCAAATAGAATTGATGTGGTTTGTGTCAAGTCTACAAGGAGGGGCTAGAAAGCATTCAATATTTGTGTTGGTGATGACATCATTGGTGAAACTATTGATTTTTCAGAGAGTAATAGAAAATTCCAGGTGACTTGTGTGAATCTATTCATGACACTGAGTGAAAATCAATAGTTTCACTAATGATGTCACTGGTAGTGTATTCTTTTTCTGGCCCTGTTTATTGGAATGGAATGATCCCATAAAGATTTGGAGTAGGTTTAATCATTTCCTGGGACCTTTAAGATTTTTACAATCTTGCTTAAAGGCTGACTCAGAGATTTCGAAATATATTTATTTTTGTGTAGCAATTCAAAATAGTCCTCTAGAACTGAAGATATTCACCTTTTCGTTTTCGTTATGCACAGTATAACAGTGCCATAGGATACATAAAAAATCCGGATTCGGAATTTTATAACAAAGTCGTGATTTTCTATATGAAGGACTTCGATTTCAGCTTAGTTATTTCACACAGTGATTAGTATATGGACAAGCATTATGTATATGCAAAAACACGATTTGTTGGAAAATTGAGTGCGCCCTCATCGGAAAATCTCTAAGTCAGCCTTTAAAATGTCCGCACTGATATGGGGACGTATGTCCAGAATTAAAAAGGCGTTGTAGTTAACAATGATACGCTCTCACAGACTCCAACATGCAGTGGCGTAACCAGTTTTTTTCAGGGGGCACATATATTTTCAGGGGGCAAGCATATATTAAAATTTGTTAGTATAGTATATGGCCTATGTAAATCAGTAATTTTTCAGGTGGGCGGGGGATGAGCATTTTTTTTTTTTTTTTTTTTGGGGGGGGGGGGGGGGGGGGGGGCAGCTGCCCCCTGACCCCCCTCTGGTTACACCACTGCCAACATGACAGCATGTATGAAGCGTCAATATTCTATAATATAATCCATGGGAATCTTCAGAAAGTTAGTTCCTTATTCGGAGCAGTCCTGAAGCACTAACAAACCAGATTTCTCCACGAAAATGTCTGTCTGTCACAAGTGTCCACTTCTAGGTTCACAAACTGGAATCCTTTTTGATTCCAAAAATTGAAGCTATTTTGGCTTGAAAGATGACAGCAGACAATGTGTTATCTATAATATGAATTAATCCTGGTATACTGCACACTGGGATCCAAAAATAACTACTGGCATAGTGCTCTAGTACCTATCACTATTTATGTCTTCCAGCCAGTTTTCCCATCTGAAGATAGCTACTACAGCATCTTACATTATCCAATCTCACATAAACATTATCTTATGATGTCACGCCAATGACATCAGCCTATGATGCAATCTTTAACTTGCACAATACTTGGAAAATACCAAGCTATTTATAGTACTTAGCTCATCTAGCATGGTCTCTAAGCATAAACACATTACATCATTAGGGCCAGGGGGAGTCTATTTTCTCTTGCATGATGCAATTAGATACCTTTTCCTGCCAGGAATCTTTTCTAGTTTACACAGAAATCAAATAATATTTTTACCACAAAATGGGGAATACTATAAGAGTGCCAAGTTTAAAACTGATTTTAAGTTGTTGCCTGTTGCTTAAACAGCCCGATTTGTTTAAAATATTTCTGCTGTGTTATTTAGTCATACAATTAATAAGACTAAATATATCGAGTCTATCAAATTACATGATATTTTAAAGATGACATCCATAATTATAAAGTGCTAAAAACAAAATTAAGTTGACCTTGTTGATCATATGGATTGCTCCAAAGGGTGTTGCATTTGAAAAAGGCCACCAGCATAATGAATGAATATTGAACAGTATCAGTATTATTAAAACACAAAATTTCATACTGAAATGCATATAGTTGTGATCATAAAAAATAATGGCCTTTTTATGCAGGTTTTCATATGGCAGTCACTGCCTTAATATTAATGCATGTAACGGGCATGTAGATTGCATTGCAACTTTATTCTGTCTGGTTATCTAAATAAGTCGTCTTTTGTGGATGGCTCCCAGTGTAACGGTTGCGATGTTAATACAACAACTTCCGTTATGGGACTCATTCATACATCTTTTCAAATACACCAAAATGTCTATCCTTGTAAAGTGTGGGCTGTTTTACACTTGTATATTTACACAAAACACGAGGATATCAAGAAGATTTCGAGACGTATTCAGTGATTTTGTAAGAATTTATTTATTCATAATTTGTTTGCATTCAGAATAAAACAAATAACCTTTATCCTTTCAATTTATTGATTCACATGATAATTGCAATCACTCCTTCTTGCTTGGTCCTTTTCTTGACTGGCTCACTTTGTTCAATAATTATGTTCTTTTGCCCTAATCTTGTTGGACATAATTGTTAATTCCTCGTCTTGGCTCGTCCTGTTTTGTTCTGTCTTTGCCTATCTTGTCCCTTTCTGTCTAGTAATCCAATATTAATTCGAAATTCTGTAAAAAAAAAAAAAAATAAAGGTAAGGTGGGGGTCATGCTCAAAGTCCATCTGACTTATTATGACCTCTCATGCGTTTCATTTCAATGTCTTTACTACTAAAATTCTATTTGAAAAAAAAAACTATTTGTCTCTTATATTTCTGTAATAATTTTATCTTATGTAATATATTGACTGAATGAAAAGCTTCAAAACTTATTTGAATTGAATTGAATCCGATACACCAATGATAAATAATGAAATATCGGTTTTTAAACAAAATACTACTTAGCCAAATAATACAATATATAATCAAACAGGAGTATTGGAGCCAACTGAAAGACAAAAACACAAAACAAGTATGGTCGAAAGAAACCCTGAAGGCCTTATAAAATATGGCGTACCTTGGGCATCCTTTGGCCATTAAACTGTTTTGAAAAGTTAAAAAGGAATCGTTTTATTGGGGATGGCCCGATTTAAGTACCCGGCTAAAGTTTTCATCTTGACATAATGAATAGACATACATCGCCAAAAACCCATGTGTAAAGGATTACGCCGATATTTCATCCCGGTGTGATCCTGAGATCTACAAACGGAGTGATGTTGTAAACCCATAGTCAAGTCGACCAAAATGGAACACATTTTAGCTCGTAACTTCCAAACCCAACATTCTTTTAGCCCTAAGATTTCTCCAGGGTAAATGAAAAAAATTAGTATCTTTCTTCAGATAACAAAATTTCGACCACTTCCGTACAATCAGCGGGTTCTCTCTTAGCGATCGAACCATGAACTCTTTATAAAAAAAAAATGACAAATGCGATCCCTTGTGTACTAATTCCCCCGGGGGGGGGGGGTTTTCCCATGTGTCTCATAGTGTCTTTAATAATTATTATATTTCGGTTCTATTGAGCTTCCGCTTTTTTACTCTCTATAATGTGCACTTTATAAACATCAGACATTTGTCTTTCATCATGCAATTTGCAATCTTAATTGACAACCTAAGGGTTCCCTTCTTCTTTGCAATCCACCAGTCATTGGACGACTTGTAGTGGCGTCATGAATATTATTCATTTGAATAAGCTGATCCGGATGTCCAAGATACGGACTCTCCTAATATGTTCCCCTGATGAGTTTCTTTCTTTCTTAATAGCGCAAAAGAAGTATCGGAGTTTACCTATTGTTAACCCTCGTCTTACCAAGCCCTGTTTTTTTGTAACACACGGTTTACGAAGGGAGGGGGGGGGGGGTACCACTCTGCTCGAGATGGACTACCAAAATAAGTACTAACATACCTAATATGGCGACACAACAATGCGTCCAAATCCGCGAGGCGGCCCCAACATTGCCACCGACATAGGCGAAAATTCCGATTCTTCTTTCTGCGTTACAAAACAAGGTAGGAATGTCGGGTTTTCATGCTGTTTTCAGCTTCTAATGATGGCAATTTACTAAATATAGAGTTTAATGAGCCCTACTTCTGCGCATAATTTAAAAAATGTACTAAAAATATTCTTGGTTGCCATCCTTCCACCCCCTTCGACTTTGACGGAATAGGCATACCCTAATCCCGGTGAAGATGCTACCTTCAATTTTTGGTTCTGCTAAAATGACCGGAAAGATGATAAAACATGAGTACCCGTTAAGCGTTTATTTAGACGAAAGGTTTTGGCATTTTAGCGCACCCGGAGCTAAGTTCATTAGGGGGTGGTAACCCCCCCCACGACCCCCCCCCCCCGCCCCCCGACTTATTGCCGTTTTCTGTAAGGTTTTTCCATGTGTTTTTTGTTTACGTCCTGTCCTTGAGCGTCTGGGTCGGGAAAAAGACAAATAATAAATACAGTCTGTTCGCCACACTCAATTTTTTTTTGTTTTAAAGTCTAATGGAATCATATTTAGGGGGCAACATTTACCAAAATGTATACTACATATTAATGATTAAACTATTAGGCATAATTTTTCCCTATGGAGGCGATAGCAGTTACGTCCTTCAAGCTGATAAGATTCAAGGTCCTCCTGGGTATGTTCTCAGAATGTCAGATTTTCATCATACAAGTTCCAAATCTCCGGGCCCCGTCATAACCAAAATAAAATGTATCGTCTGTACCCATGACACGTCAGAACGCTCCTCGTTAAATTTGAATAACATACCCCTTAACCATTTAAGGCGCCCCTTGATATGTTTTGTCGAAACGATACTATCGTCATATGTATATTGCAACACACACATTTTAATTATTCTAATTACAAAAATATGACACCAATTTCAAAGACTTAGGACTATTTGAATTTTTACCCCCCATTAGACCTTGAACATTATTTTTGTAGTATACTGAAACTACAAGTCACGATGGGCAAATCATACGCTTTTTAATTTGTACAGGGGTCAAGATTAAAAGTTAATCTGATTATATTTTAAATACTTGCAAATTATTGCCTGAGGTAAGAGGACTCCCAAAAAGTACAGTTTTGATTATGTTAAATGTTTACTTACGGAGATCAAAGAAGGTCAACGCCAATTGGATTATGTTGTCCTATATGACCTATTTTGCGCATAACATGATAACTATACACTGCAGATGGTACAAACTATTCCTTATTTTGACGCATTAAGCTAGATGAGCAACTTCTATCATTTTTCAACAAAATTGGAGCAACTTCTGATTTTGACCCCTGTACAAATAGAAATTGACCTTTTTTACCATTTTAGCCATTTTTACCCTATAACTCCAAAACCATTGGTCATAGATGGTACAAACTATACATTTTTGGAATCCTTATGACTAGACGGACAATATGGCATACATTTCAACATGATTGGAGCATTTTGAAAGTTTGACCCCTGTGTAAACTTAAATTGGCCCTTATTGAAAAAGTGACACCACAATTTGAGAGTACTTCCTACCTAGCGTTGATATAGAGGGTCCATACTAACTACCAAAGGTGTCAAACCTTTTCTGTAGTGAGGGGTAAACGATGATGTTTGACCTGGGTTCTAGCTCCTCCACTATATCGCTCATAGCTCCATAGCAATGTGTTAAGTTTGCGCAGGGTGTTGTAAGTAAAATAAATCAAGCAAATCAGTTGTCAATACTGTGTCGCTGTTCATATTATTGGTTTTATTCTGGTTTTGTCACAATAGATCAGACTTTCAAACAGCTCTGTATAGGGAGGTAAGATAGATACATATTTAATCCATGTGTGACATAAATTACTTTCAGATCCTGGGTTACTGTGTAAGGAGTGAGCTGGTCACCAATTCGTTAGAAGATCACGGTGTTGTATTAGTATCAGAATTAGGATCAAAAATAAGCAAAAGTTTATTGAGAAAAACAACCTGGTCGCAGAAGCTTGAGGTAATATTCGGTTTGTTATCGAGTAATTTAAGGGGTTGCATGCACTAGGGTGTTTTTGAGAAGATCTTTGTCTATTTTAGGAAACTAAGGGCCAAATAATAGTTTGTTTCAGCTTTTGTGACTAAAACGCTATGTGCTGTGTTTATTTTTTACAAAATAAGCTATGACCTATGCAATATTTTTTTAAAATTTGAATTTGCACCGTGTTGTGTTTAGAAATACACAATCTGTGCCACTCCAATGTACCCCTCTTCTATTTTCAATGCATGAAACAAACTTCACACAAAGAAAAAACACAATTGAGAGTCCACTGAGTTGCACTTTTTATTGTTATTTGAATGGGTTTTCCATGGCTTTACAGACTACGAATGCCGCCATCTAGCATTTGTAAAATTCGTAAAAGTTCACCTGCCTGGACTTCTTGAAGTGTGAATTTCATTGGTATCTCCAACCAGGTCCATTCCGCATTTTCAGCAACTCCAAAACACCCAACTTCTAGAGCTTGTTGCCGTTCTAGTCTAATCACAGCCTTTCTACGAACAGACAACAGACAAGTACCAGGGAATACGAACTTGCTGCGCGAAATACCGGGGCTATGCCGAAACGCCCGGTCTTTCGGCAGATGACCTTGCCGTTCGGCAGGGTTACTGCGAAACGCACGGTGTTTCGCCAATTATTCATGCCGAAATGCGGGGCGACGTCATTACCTGCCGAACGGCAGGGTTAGTGCCGAAAACAATGGGTTATCCCAGTAGTTCGGCACAGAGTGATCCTTATTACAGCGTGCGGTTGTTGGATGTAAGAAGTTCTTTGTCAATTGGCTTGTAAGGACACAGGAGACACGAAATAGGTGTTTAGTGACTCTAGCTGTACGACAGCTAAGATAGCTTTAAACTAATAATTTATTTAGGGCCCGTTCCATTGATTACAAGGGAGGGGGCCGGAGAAATGAAAAGAGTGTTGGAAAAATTGCATAACCCCCAATGTAAAGTTTAATAGGCCATATGACATAGAACCACTGGCCACACACCATCCCACACACACAATTAGGTGCATTCATATGAGTTACTAAAATGCTGATATGCAGGCTATGGCTTGGTTTACGAATAATAACATTTAACATGACCCCCTTGTTAATTGGTACTTGGTGTGGTGATCCCTTTACAGCAGAAACCTGCTAAACTGGGATGTGCAGAGGTGGCGTCGACAGCCAGCCGACACGTGAGAAAAAATAGGTGCTCCAAAATCAAAGAAGAAAATGTTTACAACAAAAGGTGCACATGTCAATAATAACAAGCAGTTTATCGCACCGAATTGCCATACAGGGGTGTCATATCCCTGATGGCTGGAGCATATTTGAAAACATTGACGACTGATGGAGTCCATGAAGAATGGCTTGTGTGGTGGCAGACGCTTCCAAATGGCAAACTCTAGGGAAAAATGAATTGTATGCATTTAACGTTATAAGATGTGTGTGTTGTAGTTCAATGATGATTATCTGGGCTGATATATTGTGATGCTTTCTCTGGAGCAGGATGGTGGTGATATATTATCATAAGTGTAAGTGGGGATTCTGTAGAGCATGGTCGTGTTGTATGAGGCGGCGAATATGAAGTTGATCCAATTAAGACTCTGTATAAGGGGTGTTACATGGGTAGTTTTCCGATAATCTGCGAAGACGAAACGTGCGCACTCTCTGTATCTGCTCAATCCGGTTAATTTCTGATTTAGATAATCCATCCAGAAAAAAATAAAAATCACAAACCCCCATTTGTCAAGTAGAATCACATAGGTCTAATTCCAATGTTTGTACTCACCGGCCCTAATAACCAAACCCTAACCTAATCCTACATCTTACCCTAGGTCACTATAGGCCTATAAACCCAAGCCTAAACCGGGGAAATTCTTCAAGTTCATGGGTCTATGTGGGTGCTTGTGGCTTTACAAGATCGTATTACGTCTACTATTAAATACATGATTGTATCTAAAATGCCAAAAGCCTGATTTTAATGGGGGGTGAGGGGGGGGCGGAGTTTCATTGTGAATTTTACATAAAAAATCACGAAAAATCCGTAAATACGTGCTTACACATCAACAGCACGTTAGTTCACTTCCCTTTCTTGCCGAATTCCCCCAGTACTTCGGCAGTTCTGAGAAGGAGGGAACTTCGGCACCCGGGTTATTTCGGCAACCAGGGTGTTTCGGCACAACAAATCCTCTGGGAAGATTGTGATAGGGTGAACGGGTTTTGTTAAGCATGGCTGGTTTCGAATTTGAGACACGTAGATACGCTCTTTGTAACGCCTAAGCACCCCAAATAGACCCCATGAAGAAGCATTCCCGCGTTCTTTTTACCAAAGAGCCGAATTCGGAAACCCAAAAAATTGTATACGTTATATGCATTGCTATACGTATGGATACCATGTAAATGTCCCCTTTATTGAGTAGGAGGTATTAGGCCGGTTGCAACAGGTGTTTTAGGGTTGGGGTTATTAGGCCTTATAGGCCTAGGGTTAAGATTAAGGGTTAGGAATTAGGGTAGGGTTTGGTTTATTAGGGTCCGCTCTCTGGGTACAAACATTTGGAGTAGACCTATGTGATTTTCGACTTGACATATAGGGGGTTAGAGTGATGTTATTGGTTTTGTTGATGGGGGGGGGGGGTGTGAGGGTCATGTTAAAATTTATTATTCAGTAAACCAAAACACCTTTTTGCACATATCAGCAGTTAATCATATGATTGTCCCTAATTGTGTGTGTGTGGGATTGGTGTAGGGCGTGTTCTATGCAATAGGGCCTATGTCACTTTACAGTTAATGGATTTTCCCATTACACATCTGTCAATTTCTCCGGCCCCTCCCTTGTGATAATGAACGGGCCCTAAAAATTATTAGTTTAAAGGTAATTTTAGCCTGTCGTACGAGCTAAGTCAACTAAACACCTATTTCGTGTCATCCCGTGTCCGTACCGCAATTGGACATAAGAACGAGTTCATCCAACAACCGCACGCTGTAATAAGGATCCTCTGTGCCGAACTACTGGGATAAACCCAGTTTGGCAAGTAACCCTGCCGGTCGGCAGGGTAATGACGTCGCCCGCATTTTCGGCCAGAATAATTGCCGAAACACCGGGCGTTTCGGCGCAGATACCCCTGCAGTACGGCAAGGTCATGTGCCGAAAAAGACCGGCGTTTCGGCATAGCCCGGTATTTCGGGCAACAGGCAGCAGTTACACCGAAACTTAAATTTAAAAAAAATAAAGCTACGCGCCACGAGAGGGCTGAGACAGGACAAAATAGAGACGAAAAAAGGAGGGGTAGCCGTGCACAAAACATTGTACTTTAGAAATTGTGGATTAGGCTAAATTAATGAAGTGCGCCGTTAATTAATGGACGTCAATGACGGCAGCCCACAGCTTCCGGTGAACACAGAAGTTGCTTGATGGATCTCATCATGCTCAGAGAATTTTTTTTATGAATGAATCCACAAGGTAATGTGTACCCATGCGCAGTTCGATTCAATAAAAATTTTCATCATGACAGCTTAATGATCATCTCAAACAGAAACGAAAACGGCCACTCCGTTGCATTTTTTAGGTAAGAAAAATCTATGCTTTCACCGTAGAATTTATGAATTCTATGTAATTAAATTATCAATTAGGTACGGAAATGACACTAATTGGATCGGTAAAATACAGCACATGTACTACGTTGATAGAAGTCTGGTTTTAGAGGTCGGATGCAATATTCAACTGTGTTTTCCGAGGAAATTTTCAGAATTGTAGTATTTTCCCCGTCGTAAACGCCCACGTGACCATCATTGCGCAGTAGCGCAATGGTTGAATGTGATGTATAAAAAAAATAAAAAAAATAAAATAATTATAGTATTTCATATATTGGTTACAAAGAAATAAAAAATGTACTCATAGTTCCCTAAATATTTGTTTATGAGTGTTCATGGTAGACCGTGTTGGAATTACTTTCATAATTGCGGTAATATTTGGCATGCCGCGCACATGCCCTAAACAATCCCCATATCCAATTCCTCATAACCTCATCGGAATCGTGGAACCGCATCCCCTGGGTGGCCACTGGGGAATGTTGCAAAAAAAAAGCTTGCGGACGTCACTACTGAAAAACATTTGAACAAGGCCAAGTGGCTGCATTGGCGTTGGGGACAAAAACGCTACAATACGAATATTATTCATAACTTACCTATCGTTAAGGTGATTTACAGCTCCATAACCGCAGTGCCCCCTCCTTTATGAATGATCTCTTACTGCCTAAGAAGAAATCGGCGAATTTTGAATTCGACCTTTCATTTTACCTCCAAATGGTTAAAAAAACAAACAAATGGCGGCCAAACCAGGTGGTATGGTCTTACTGTCACGACTAAAGCACGTGAATCGTACACGTGACGTTCAGTGACGTGTTTGTATTCGCATTCCAACCGGCAATAGGACCGTGATTATGTGTAAATTTTAAGGAAAACTTCTCCTTCTGGCAGAGGGACTCGTTTCTGATACGTGACCTCATTCGCCAACGCCCAATAATAGCGCGCCCTTGATCAAATAACTCTGGGAAGGACATATGGGTTTAAGAAGTTTAATGCACAATTTTCAACTATGCAACTATTTAAAACGAAAGCTAATGGGACAAAATGGATGATTGAAGTCTACTCTTACCCTTGGGCCCCAAAAAAATGGCTTGTGAAATTGTAAGTGTCTTTTATATATATATTTTCCAGTAGATATAATTGGACCCATTGTTACAATATGCTTATCGCCTCAACACATGGTGTGGTGCGTATTCGCGTGTGCAACCTCAAGTTAATTACGTACAAGATTCTCCATCACTTTTTTCTCTAGTATAATTATCGTAGCCATTGATTCTGGTTGAAACCATCTAGCTTGCCAGCTTTGGGTTGGCGAAATAGGAAAAGGTTTTGCATAGTATATACTGTACGCATATACCAAAAATCGTAGGCACGTGGGTTTCCAATTTTGAGGGCATACTTAGCTATCTTGTTTTTTTTTTAATTACTGTATTTCTTGTACCTGCACCCCCTGCATATATTTATTTTTTTCAAAGCTGTCTATTTTAAGATGGCGGTTGAAATCGCCTGGCATCGGCAAATAAGTGCAATTTTAGGATAAAAAATTCCACCCTTTACCGTATTTTCGCTAGCATCCCTCAATGTTTTTTTGTTCGCTTTGACCTTCGTCTCCATTTTGTAAGAAAAATTAGTTCACGTGAAAAGGTATTTGTACCCCGATTTCGGCGCTGTTTGCGGGTGAATCTCGACGCTAAAACCAACCAGGATTTTGTAGCTAGTGATAAATAGCTCTTTGTCAAAGACTCGGGTTTAAAGCCCGTAGGTGGGGGGGGGGCACTCAGAGAGGTTCGCATAACCGAGTGCTTTAAATACAAGACCCACATTTCAGCCTCCGAGTAAGTCACGTTATCTCAACGGGTCTGATCCGCCCCCTGTTAGTGATTGACAGTTCGTCAATTATCGAGCAATAACAATAGTCGTGTTATCGACCCCCTGCAAAGCATAGCCCCGTGCCGAAGGATGCGTAACTTAACCAAAATACCTTGTTTGACCTTCACGAGCCCAGCGGCCTGATACATGCATTTGAAGTAAGCCGCTCTGACGGTAACAACATGTCCGGGTAATATCTGTATAAATAGTGGTTTCTTTTCAACTCTCGATTAAATCAGAGGAAATTCCCTAAACCGGCTGTGGGAATATCACAGTAATACAAAAAAAAAAAAAAAACGTTCCTTCACTGACCCGTATTCAACAAACCGTGATTGGTATATAAGCAACTGGTTTACTTTATACGTATAGGTTTTCCCGTTTTCGATTTCGCACAATGTTTTCATCCTCAATTCAACAATTGTTTAGTTCGAAATTCGTCCCAAAAATCGAAACTGTACATTTGGAGCCACTCTCGATGTCGTCCTTTGGACATTCCACACATCGTGGTCAAACGATTTCAACCTATGGTCATTCACGTTCGTCCCGTGTTATGAATTAGTCCGACCTTCAAAACGGCGATATAATGGGTAGTTGGGATGACTCTTTGGTCACTGGTTTTCAACAATTGGTCTTTCAATTCGTCAGATGATCCTGGGTGAATTTTCTTGTCTTATTTTCATACTTTTCTGTTGTCCCTTTCTTGCATCAACTCTGTTTCAAGTTTTGGTTTAATCATTTTGACATAGTCCAAAATAAAAACTACATTAAACATAAATACATATAAGATCCAAATTTAAATCTTGAATTGATTTGGTCCCTACCACAAACTTTATAATTTATTTAAAATCCATGTATTTGTAGGTGCACCCTCTCTTGATTGATAACGTCACTAACAAAATTGCCGTCATAACTTCACTTCCTATCCTGTTAAAGCCATTTCAAATGTTATTCCTTAAACGCATGCATGATACCCGCCCATTCATCCTATTACGTACGAATCGAATGATATTTTTTATGAATCCGAATGACCAATATGACGAAATCGGTTGGCCATGTACAACGAAATTGTAGTGACCAGACGAATTTGAATTAACACGACCAACCGATGCGACCATTGACTAGTTTAGAGTGCACCAGGTTTTAAGTTGTTTGACTAAATATCGAAATCGAGATGCAAAGTACAGTGTCGATTTTGGTGGACGAATTTAAATAAACAATTGTTGAATTGTATGAACATTGTGCGAAATCGACCGGGAAAACCTATATATAAACAAAATAATTCGACAAAAGACTAATGTTTGTGTTATTCCGAACTTGTCCATTGGTTTTACCTCATTACATTACCCAAAACAACCCCATCTTTCAGTACACTTGCTCACACACACCCGGACACAAACAAAATAGCTTCTTCTTGGAGTGGACATAGCGTTTTGTGGACCAAACGCCACAAAATCTGTGTTTTATTTACAATGCGTTAAAGGGCTGAACTCAGAGAGTATCGAAGATTTTTGTATCCCATGTTAATTAAAAATTGCAAACAAAGGAGTCACCTAAAAACTTTTACTGTTTTGTTTCCAACCAAGTTTGAAATTAATCGGATTGTTTGTTTTGATGTAGTGAAACATTTTGTGTAGAATAACAATTTCTTTTTTATTTAGAGCACCTGATGATAATGTTGGTACAGATTCGTTCAATCTCCCGAATATCAAGTGTTGTGTTGACGGACTCATTCTTCATAAACATCTCTTCTGATAACAAGCTTTTTGTGATTCTCGTGCAATTAAATTTTTCCTGTATCATATGGAACAAATTCAATCTAGAAATAAAAATCATAACATTCTATTTATTTTCACAGTGTCTGCTCCTGAGAAATTTTTGAACTTGGCGTCCATCTCGTATTGAGATCTTTCTCATGATCACAGACCTGCTTGAGTTTTCAATTTGTCCCCGATCAAAAGGATTAAAAGTGTTAGTCGTTTTTGTTGTTTAATTTTTAATTTAAGAAGGCACACTTTAAACATTTTTTAAGGCCAATTCTCACGAAAATAACGCCATTGGGTTTTTTCCTGTCTTTGATCCACCATTTTCTTACACAATCTTTTGTGGATTAAAATGTTGATAGTTCAATAGATCTAATAAAACCCAATTTGGACATACATAGTTTTCTATACTTTTGGTTGGGTTTTATGTGACACATTTGCCCTCAAACATGCCAAAATGGCAAAAAATGGCTGTCCAATTCTCTATATCCCATTTTTTAAAAATTCAGGAAAAATACCTAACATATCAATTTCTTTGAAAATTTGGTTTTGGTAGGTTTTAAACATGTGCTGAAATTCCATGATACTGTTAAAGCTTGCATTTGCCTGACCGTTAATTTTTTCGAGAACAAAATAAGGTGTCCAATAGAATTGGGTTTATTACGTTATCCGCATCTCAACTGAATTCAAAATATTTAAAACGAGTATTAAGATAAAGGTTATTGTACCTTTTAGACGCAAACTATGAATGCTAATGGAAAATTATGCTTGCAATCACCTGAAGTGGCAAATGTAAGGACCAGTTAAGATCGAACTTGAAAAAAAAATGAGACCATGTTAAGGATGTTTATTACGTTATCCATTTTTCTCAGCAAGTTAGTAAGGAATATCAATGTTGATTAAGGTAAGTACAGCTATTCATTCCCTCATCACAAACATAATAGGAAACTCAAGATATGTACTTCCTGGTCAAAGTAGGGTGCACAAAGGTGTTTATTACGTTATTTAGTTTCAGTTAGTTTATTACGTTATCCACTGATGGGCAACTGGGTTTTGTTACATTGTGACATCAAAGACCCATTATCATTTGGCTGGATTTGTCCACCCGAATAATGACTCGCATAAAATGGTCAAATATTTTGAGTTCCTGGTTATAAGCATGAATTTTGTGGCCTTTTTTAACTTTAACAGATAACGTAATAAACAAAACATTATTGTCATGTACTGTCAAATCATTAATTATTCAAACATCGTCTTATATAACAAAATTAAAGGTGGTCCTAAGGTTCTCTGATGGAAATAGTAATTCGTGATTTCCATGGATTTTCATTTTTGATAACGTAATAAACCCTATTCTTTTGACACACAAAATGTTTGCAAGCCTGCTTTACAAAATTCTGAGAGGTGGTGTTTGCAGTTTTGTCTCCCCTTTATCAATAACACATATTTACCAAGTTAAAAATTGCATAGAGAACAAAATTCGTGACAAAATATTTTTTGACTTTTTCAAACCCAGTTGGCATCATTTTCGTGAGAATTGGCCATAATTAGGTCTGAGCTTCGCAAAACCGATTTCAGCAATGTTTTCAAGGCCATCAA
>JAMKCH010070118.1:0-15927 GCA_023653785.1 Ophioderma brevispina | reverse complement strand
AACAACAGCAGTTCATTACGAAACAGAAACGGGAATATATAACTTCACTACAACGTTAAACATTACAGACGTCAGTCAGTTGCCGCAAGAAAATTACACGACATTGACTGAACAATTAACAACGAATGTTTCTGCTACCTCTGGGTTGTATAGCCAAACAGATGCTAGACTTACCAATGAAGGGGGAACGAGTACAATGAATAAACTTTCAATATTAACGACTTACAGTACAGAAATAACGCAATGGAATTCAAGTGCAAATGTTGGTGCGGCAGTTTTTATTACCATCTTCATCATTGTATCTGTCGTTGGAAATGTCATTATTATTGCCTCTTTAAAACACAACATTTTAAGAACACGGCTTTGTACGCTTTTTTGTGCAACCTCTGCGTTGTTTTGATATGTGATAGCGTAACGAACATGACTTTAATTATGGGTGCCACAGTGGCAGGCATGTGGCCCTACGAAAGCTTTCTGTGTCAACTGAGTGCTTTTATTCTAAACACGATTAGTATAGAAACACTTCTAGCGCTTATGATTCTGGTTTTAGACAGATTGATAGCAACAAGATGGCAGATAATGTATATAAATAACATGAACCGAGCCAAAGCGAATGTTGTATCTGGTGTTACGTGGTTGTACTCCGTAGCTTTTACGTTACCGGTCCTCATTGGCCCCAACTCCATACCTAGTGACTACTTTCCACACAGCTATCTTTGCAACGTTACCTCCAAAACTCATCTCGCTTATCTGATCATCATATCATGTCTATGTTATATCCTTCCTTTAGTAGTAATAACTGGAATGTTTTTCGTCATTATTAAAGTTGGAATACATGCCAAAGCCGACGTACAAGCTTTAAGCAACAGAACGTTGTATAGATTTCAGCTAACCACTCACACTCACACACCTCTTTGGGATGAGCTACGAAGATCAAAAGCAGTTGCAAGCCTAGTACTACTCTGGTGTCTATTTCAAGGGCCCTATTTATTTTTACGAGCAATTGACACTTTCAAATATTCCGACTACCCGGTAGTCATGAGTTTTTATCCGTCAGTAATTGAACTTATTTTTGCCTGGATGAAATTTACCTATGCATCTGTTGTGCCTATTGTTATTTGTCTATCCCTACCAGAAGTCAGAGAAGAATTCAAGAATTTCGTATGTCATAAGACCAATGTGGTTGACTCAGGAAGTGTAAGCGTTGCACAAGACGTCCTTCAAAAACCTGGCGTGAGAGCATCGTGGGCAAGCAGTGACGAATCCGTTTCAGTGCCATCGACTCTAAGCCGTGCTTTTCAAGTACCAATTCTTCTGGCAACAGCGGATGGGTTGAGACTTCAGGTAGGAAGACATCAAAGAGAAACCGTCATTGATGAAAATGGAGATGTGATTTTACCCGACCGGAATAGGGAAAGCAAGTACATGACTATTGATTCTCCACCTTTTTCTGCAGTGGAAAGAGTAGAGGAGGAAGGTGCAATTCCCCATCTTAATAATTCTTCGCCTTGTAAACATCCGGAAAATTATAACAGTGACAACCATAACGATGCTTCGTCCACTTTCCAACTCTCAATGAATTCGGGATCAATTAAAGTATCTCCCAGACGAACACCGACCAGTCCCAACAGGACACTCACGCCTTCACCACGTACCACAACATCTTCAGATAGCTAGTACTGGCGATAAGTAGCATTCAGCTACGCTTTTCCAATCTTATGACTGTTTTTCGTGCCCGTGAACGATATTGCTATTCATGTTAATTCATCATCAGCCTTTTTGTGTGTTTACTGTTGGACGAAAGCCTCAACACGTTTCCATGCTGGATTTCGGCCTACCCTTCCACGCTGGCCTAGTGCGGGTTGGAAGGGACCCTGGTACCTAGAATGGTGAGTGCAGGTAACAGACCCGGGATGGTCCCCTACTCTTTTCGACAAGGTCTGCAACTTTTTACGTGTTCAGGAATGACTCCCCTGATACACGGGACCAACAGCTTTACATGACTCTCCGGGCACCCATTGCATACACCTGCACATTTAACGCGATGGGTAGGAGAAATTCCATAATACACTGCTGTGCAATCATGCAATTTCCGAACTTATACTAGGAACTATTTGAGTATGACCAAGAAACCCGACTCTTGCGGGGCTCGACCCAGGGCCGCTCGATCGATCTTATACTCTG
The DNA here is from genome assembly GCA_023653785.1 of Ophioderma brevispina. Lineage (NCBI taxonomy): Eukaryota > Metazoa > Echinodermata > Ophiuroidea > Amphilepidida > Ophiodermatidae > Ophioderma > Ophioderma brevispina. The sequence goes on along the minus strand of JAMKCH010070118.1, from coordinate 13,743 downwards.
CCGACGGTTCAGCGCCTTAGACCGCTCGGCCACCTCGCCCTCTGTTAATTAACCTGGTCTTATTCCATTTTGTAACTTGTTGCTGGGATGACATTAACTCAGAGCTGGAGCTTGTTTTGATTTTAATAACTGATGAACAATCGTCATCAATATCTCATTGCCCTGTTGTACATCATGTATGTACTTCTGTGACGAGTTAGAACTTGCTTTGACCTCACTAATAAGCCCATCTTTTTATTTGATACGCCAACATCCACAAAAAACACACCGACAACATAATTTTAAGCTTGAAATGTATCAAATATCGTTTTAAGGATATTTTAAGTACTTTGGAATAAAAAACGGCTTTTGTTTGATCACCACAAATAAAAGGAGGTGGTGTTTTAATTTGTGTCTCCTCTAGACGCGAGAGGGGCAAGGAAGGGGAAATGAGGAGGGTGAAAGGGGTAGGATAGGAAAAGTAACTCCGAACACCAAAAAAGCTACCATACATTGTTCATAATCAAATGAATAAAAATGTTTGTCCACGAAAGTAATTCCGTTTTATATCCACGCCTCCTGACACGAGAGTACGTTGCGCATACAATACCTATTATTACACTTAGAATATTACAAGAATATTAATGAACACAATCATGCAATTTCATTGGCTGATTTCGATTACAAGTGCTATTTCCCTAGGGAAATAGTTTGAACTATTTCCTACAACCTCGACCCAGAGTCACAGTGAGGCGTAATAAAACAAATACTACACGGTTTATATCGGGAAAATAGCGCACACTATTTTTCCCTCGGTACTGGCTACGGGCTTATATCACCCGTAGCCAGTACCTCTGGAAAACGGTGTGCCCTATTTCCCCTCTAACCATGTAGTATTTGTATACTGTGCATTAATTAGATTTCAGTTGTGCCCGTATTATTCTATATCACTTCGCAGTGTGTTTAGAATCTCACCTATACCCCTAACGTCCCTCAACTGCATTTTCCCACTTTTAAAACATCACGGAGCGGACCCCTGCCTTGTTTTAGGGGGGAATTCCCCCTAGATCTAGCACTAAAAATAAAGCTACCTCCCTTTGTTGCGGTGATCGTCAGGGTGGTAGTCAATGGTGGTGAACAAAAGTATACTTGTATAGTTAGAGTAATATTAATCATACATATCCAATGACCCAGGTCATGTTATATACCAACAACGAGGTTCCGTAATCTTGGGTGCACTATTTTCTTGCATGGCATCCGAAAAACTACTCTAAAATGTCTGAAAATGCACTCGAATTATTAAGAAAGTCATGTGATTTCATGATTGCCATTGTAGACTGGTATGTTTTCACAAATTAAACGGCATTTGGACAGCAAACCTGAGGTAATTTAGTGAATTTACTCCACGTTCATCAATTTCACCTCAGTTGGCCCACTATCTGACCTACCGACTATAGAGCACTTCGTGCTGGGCATTTCGATGTATGTTTAGTGATTCAAATACTTTTTTTCGGTTACCATTGAAAATCTGGTCATTTGGTGAATTTATCTTGTACTTTTGGGTAATATTGTTGTATTTCCTATGTTGGAGATTTAAACGTGAAAGAAACATGCCCAAAGTTGTCAGTTTTTCCCAGTAGAGACTACTGTGTACATCATATGAAAGCAACGTCTCTGGTCAAATCATTTCACCAATCATAATTGGAAAATTAATCGCCAGGTGGGTCCGCAACAAACTCGAATTTTAAGGCCCGTACAGAAACTGGCTCAAAGACTAGGCATATTTCGTCTCGTGTGCGGTAGGCATAGGCTAAACGTACTTTCATAAAATCGGGGGTATGCGATTTTTTTTCGCGGAAAGAGTTGAATTCTTCCATTCCCCAGGAGTAAATAATGACCGTCCCCTAAAGACGGTGTACTGTGCTTCTCAAACAGGCCAGTGACCTTAGTACCTTTGCAACTTCAATGGTTCTTCAAGGAACCAGAATAGATTCACAAAAGGGTCCCAAGTAAGACTTGACGCCAGTATATTTAAAGAGCCTTTTCTATTGAGCCTTCCATATGGATGTCATTTAAGAACCCCCTTAAAGAATATGTTTGGGCTTACACAACATCCTTTGTGGTAGATACTTTCTGACCCCCCAATTTTTTTTTTAAATTGATATTGTCGATGTCGCCGAAAGATTTTTGTATTCCCGACTCTATTTTCTAAAGAAAACCTTGTATGTTTATTTTTGTAATTTCTTTGTACGCATATTCACACAGCGAACACTTTTTTTTAAAGTACATTATCATAAACTATGATAAGCTATATAAAACATTGCAATTGTTTCTATACTTCAAACGTGAAGGACAAGGACGACTATCTTGTCACGGTTTTTCGTATGCTCGATTATATGTCCTTGAAGGTCGTCTATCCAGTCAAGGATTTTCTTCTACATGTATATGCTCGACTTCATCTTCATGCACTTCCTTCATCAATATACATGTTGGTAGGCTATTGTCTCTCTGTTCTTATTCTCGGAGATCACAGCCTTCAAACTCGGACTGAGTCACAACAAGTTTGGATTTCCGGGGTGCTACTAATCGCAAAAGCTGAGTAATGGCCGATACTATAAAGAATAATATGTTTATGCATAATCAAGTTTTTTTAAACACTGCTTTAAAGCAGGGTAAAATTAATGTTTTCAACGTATTCCTTTCAGCTACACAACTTACTTCCTTCAATCCGGGGTAGTTTTCTTTCTCTTTTTCCCTCTTTCCACCTCCTTTCTTTCTTCTGCTTTTCTCCTCCCGATTCTTACGTTTCCTCTGTAAAAATTGCTGGTGCATAATACGTTGGATCCAATCCCCTCGTCTCCTCTCCTGTACATAAGCCAAGTTTGTTCCTTTTCCTTCTCGCCTTACATGACTGTCTGATCATACTTTTAAAATAGTTTTCATTTTGTGTATAATTTACATCTTGTATAGGGCCATCTTTTTCTATATATAACCCCAACGTATTGTCTGTTGGTGGTCCTTACACATTATAAATTTATATTTTCATTTTACTGCATGTATATTTGTCATTTTGTTGTAATTAATTAATAAAGTGAGATTGAACTTATAAATATAACTTGTTCCGAAATGACTACATGTGCATAACATTTATATCACGACGACGTCAGATCTACTCATAAAGTGATTGATGATTTCCCCATTAGCCGACGAAAAGAACAAAAGAATTGTCCACCAGTTCATGTATATAGCCTATAATATATTGTTTTTTAGCTCCTGTTGGGTTGCATCGCGTGCAAAAATTTCAATACGGCACTTGTAAATGCATTGTCAGACCACGGAAAGAAATAGTCCTTAGGCATGAGCAGCCATGTATGCCGCTTTCTCATTTACAAACAAATTATTAATTGAAGGAATGCGTTCCATTGACATCGTGTAGTGTATAATTTTCACTAGTAGCAATTCTCTATGTTGACCCCAATAAGTTAAAAAATAAAACCTTATTGAGGTCCATTTTCATCTACATTTATGACCACGATATAATTAACTTCCAAGTTTTACTCTTATTTTTTACCACTCTTGCTTCATGCTATAATTATGAATTTTATGAAAATTCATGTGGCCGCAAACTACCAGCTGATTCCCGGAAAAGAATTTGTAATATCAATAACAATATCATAATACAGTGGCATTTTCCCTAAACAAAACAAGCAATAAGTTAGTTTATGGATGTAACACTGACTTATAATAAATTGAGGTGGTTGAACAATATTATTCATATATTCCAATTAAAGTCAATTTTAAGGGGACAATTAGCACACTACAGATGATAATATAACTTAATAACTTAAATATTTTGCACTGTTTGACATATTTCTAAAATGCAGGTAATGTTTGTCCAATATTACACCAATTTGCCCAATAATTTAGACTTGATATTTAAATTAACGTTCGTCAAAAGCTCTACATTTTGGAAGTATAGATGAGTTGACATGTGACGTCCACGCCGGGCAACGAACAAAGCACGGCCCGGCAGGATGCGTGAGCAATCTGCTAAGGTTATGATGCTTTTTAAATTCCGCTCAATCAGGTCCTGATAAGTATTTACGGCCTATAACTGTATGGGCCATTCTGGTCGTCGCTACCTCTTAAGTCTGTTGTAGGATCGGTAGACCAGGTGCTAACTTTTTGATTTGATTTATTCGGGTTCCACATCAATTATACAATCAGACTATAAAAGAATATAAAAAATATAAATATATTTAATTAAAAGAATATTTATAAACATCATATATAGCACACATTGAAATGAATAATAAATACACATTATAATGAATAATACATTTAAAATAGACATTATTTAAAAAAAAAATAAAACCGAGCCACACAAGAGGTAGTAAATTGAAATCAGGATGGCCCATTGTAAGCGGCATATAAGCGGCTTATTTAAAATGGGGTCCTTGGAGGGGGGAAGACAACATCACAAAAGAGAACATTAAATTGACGCAGAGTGGCGAACCAAAAACCCGGTTTGGAAAAAAATGCCACAAAAATTTTGGGGAAAAATTAATGATTTTAATATAATTAAAAGGGCTGGCTTCCCCCTGCCCTGGCCCCCATTGAAAGATAAGCTTCTTTATGCACAGTGTGACATGAGTTTTTGTTTTCAATTGATTTTAATATGAGCAGGAGAGCATTCCAGTCTTGGTTGCTTGATAAAAAAAGGTAGTGGAACCAATACCTTGACTGAAGGACGAAGAATTTGAATGACTACCTCTGTATGTAATGATGATATTGGAAATCTGAATAAAATATTGGAAAGGTAAGGGCATTGGCATGATCATGATTTTGTAGACGTGTATCTTCTTATATTCCTGAGAAATCTGTTACCCACGTCCACTACTCATGTCCCGTCCTCCTTAGCTCACACTATAGCACTGTAATCTAGTCTGCTCCCAGGACGTGCCTCGCTGTAAAATGGAGGCGCTCGCTTGCCCCAACAAGAGCCCTGGGGCCAAAAGTTTCTTTATGTACCTAACAATTTGTTTGGCAGAATTTGAAGTTGTATGCTTCAGGGTGCTACGATAACACTATCCAGGGGAAGCAGATTAGTCAAAAAGTGCAAACACAAGAGTTTGTTACGCTCTGCCAATTAAGACACTTGGCCTGTCTGTAAGAAATCGAAGCCTGAATTAACATTTGGTGAATAATATTTTTAGCAACATAGCATCCCGAGACAAATTGCTCGAAATTAATCCCCAGGTACTTGACAGAGTTTTGAGATGCAATGCTATGACCATTAGAAACAAACCTTAAATCTGTAACCCTCCTAAGTTTTCTTTTGAGCCAAAAATGATGCATTCTGTCTTTCCAAGATGGAGAACATTGTGTTGTCAACGAGCCATTTTTTGACAGATCCTAAAACCTTCCTAATTTGTTGGAAATATAATTAAGATCAACCATCCTTTGTGTTTGTAAAAAGGATGTCACCTCCTCTTACGTGTTAGTAAAAACTGGTATCTCCGAGTGAAATCGTGGTTGGTGGAGTGTTGCCCAATTAGCACGGATGCAAGCGCGTTCCTCGGAACACAGAAAAATTAATCGATCGAATGACCTGTTCGAAATGCAGCAATTTCTTCATACAAGATGGAGACCGCTTAGGCCGATGACCGACACTATCAATTTTTCAATATTCCCTCCTGTGTCCGAATTTTTCCGAATTCCGATCGATGTAGTTCTTTTGGTATATCCTGGTGCGTAGATGTCAGTGGGTACCCGATTAAATACCTGAAAGTGGTGAACAAAAGATCCAGAAAACAACGTGATGTTTCCCTGTTCGAGATGCTACTCAAGTTTTCAAAACACTGCCCAAAAACTACACCAATATCGATATAAGGATTTTGAGTCCTAGATGCCTAATTTAATTGAGAAAATGGAATAGCCATAGCCAAATGGTTTCGAAAACCGTAGTCGAAAAGGTTGCAAAGATTTTAATTAAAAAGGTAACAAATTAAAGCATCCCATATCTCAACAAGAAAAGGTATTTCAAATAGACAATCACAGATCACGAGACGTAATTGTCACAATCTTGTGGTCACTCATCATGAGACCATCAATACAATTGCTTTCATATACATATCAGTACTTGCATTTTCAATTAGAGGGATTCCAATAAACGTATACAAAAGTGTGTTATCGTAAGCACTCCAAAATGACTACGATCACTTCATCAATAAACATTGCTTTTCGTTTAACTACGTGTTTCGCTGGATTTCATGGGAATACAAAGGAACAAATGTGTCAATATTTCATATTATAATCGAAATTCAAGTATTCTTTTTATTCTATGGTGTTTATAGACGTGATCCATTTATTGTTTTTCGTATAACAGCATCGGAAATAACTCGTAATAGTGCAAACCGGTCATATTATTTATTGACCAAAGCCTGACCGCTACACATGATCGGGCTGCCACACAGTTGGATGGTCGCCGAGTGAAACAACAAATGAATATATATATACAATATAGCGAAACAATGCATACACCTGCTGGTCACATATTACCAGCACAGATGGTCTATTGGTTTGACAGGGTTATGCATTGTTTCCCGCCAATGTAAATAGATAAAACCACTTCTGATGTTCCCAGATCGGAGACTCAGACCCGCTATCCATGTATATAACGTTAACCAATGGGGTGAAACCCATTCAAAAACCTGGCGTCCCCGTGCGGGGCGCTAACAATAGAAGCAATGGCTGCTCCGCTTCTTCCACATACTGGGGTGCCGCCGCTTTGCATATACTATCGGTATTGACAAATTGATGTATGTTTAGAAGGTGGTCCAGGTGTAGAATAGTGCACCTGGATCATTGTGCTAATACTCTTTTTTCTCATAATGCAATGCGCGCTAGGTGAAAGATGTATGTTTGAGAGCGTTTATTTAAAATCAGAACGACTGACGTGTCTTTCATTCGTTGTGTGGCCATGGGTAGGACAATTTTTAACCACCCAATAGCCACCCAACATCCAACAACTGATATTTTGGCCGGATTGTTTGTGATCGAATTGACATTATGTGTGTAGACAAGCACCCAAACTAATAATTATTCCGTGCAATATGCAATACTGTCAGCGCCCAGCACGGACGAACTGGTTTTGAATGGGTTTCACCCCCTTGGCCATTTGTTAAGTTATCTGTCGATTACGATTCGGCAAGTAGGTGAGTTTGGTAATTATGCAAATTTCTTTCGTTTCTTTTCTCTTTACGATTTAAAAGGGGACATCGAAAAATTTTGGCCTGCCTTTAATTGTGAATAAACAAACGACGAAGAGAGGCAGGGTACTCAATACAAAAGCTTATTGAGTGGTTGTCGGATTAAACCGTCCTGGTTTTTCCGTATAGACATGCAAAGAGGTCGATATTAGATAGAGAGGCAGAAACGTTAGTCATCTTAGAATTCTCGTCTCGCATTGTTTTGGCCGACCACAAAGAAACAGAGTAACCAACAATGAAAGCAATGGTGCCTCCGCTTCTTCCACATACTGTGGGCATGGCGGCACCAGACCTCTTTTTCTGGGGGGGGGGGCCGCTCAAACGGGGAAAAGTGAAATCTTGGGGGGAATGGAAAATTCTGGGGGGGGGGCAAAATATAAACAATTTGGGAAATTTTTCAAACATTTTGTGGCCCCAAATCGCTTATTTTTTTGGCCGCCAAATCCTTCATTTTTCTTTTGACCCGGGGGGGGGGGGGCAGAAGAAAATTTGGGGGGGGGGTGGGGAGGGAATGCCCCAGTCCCCCCCGGCGGGCGCCGCCATTGAATGTGGGTGCCGGCTTTGCAATATACACTAATCCGATAGTGATACAAATGATGTATTTTGTTAGAGGTGGCAAGGGTGTCATAATAGTGTGGGCCCCCACATGGGATTCCATGTTGCTCAGATACGTCTTTTTTTCTCATAATGCAATGCGCGCTTATGTGAAAAGATGGATCATGCAAGACGACTGACGTTGGGGTCATTCATTCGTTGTGTGGCCATGGGTAGACAAAATTGAACCACCCAATAGCACCCAACTTCCATCAACTGATATTTTGCCGTATTGTTTGTATCAATGGGGACATATTTGTGTGTATACAAGCAGCCAAACTAATAATTATTCCGTGCACTATTCAAAATTTCAGCGCCCAGCACGGACGACTGGTGATTGAATGGGCCTTCACCCCCTTGTGATACATGTAATCGACAACGAATCAGCCCAGATAGTTGATGCAAAGTCTGAATCTGCAGGTGACTCAATATACAAAAGCTTATTGTGGTTTGCGGATTACCACTCTTGTTAGCTATAAAATACTGGCATTGTACGACCGACACGATCAGGCCCAGCTAGTGATGGGAAGTGATTGGAAATCGTAAAAAATAGACAATTTAAACATGTTGCTTTACTTTAATGTTACATCGAATATTGCTAACCGTAAATGCCGATCAATGAAACGGGATTAAAAAATAAATTTATGGAGAAACGTTAAAAAAGAGAATGGAATTTCTGCTTTGTTTTACGTTATACGCAGTCGAGTGCTAGTGACAGCCGTAAGACATACCTATTTAAGGTGCACGAGAGATTTTGATGCCCGGCAAATATTGTGTCATAATAGTATTCATATAGACTAGACACTCAACAAATTTCTTACCCTGTATTTAGCTTACAGAATGTCTTAAAAGAGAGAAAAAAAGGTGATTTGATTTTGCTTATATATTCAATGTAAACAAGCTGAATTTTGTATTTGCTTCCTATACTAAATTAGGATTTCCACAAATTTTTTGTACGTCAAAGAAACTTTCTTTCTCATCTTAATAATCCTTCAGTTGGGATAATTGTTGATGCAAATCTTTACATGGGCAAAATTTAGTACTTTCGATTTTTAAGGGACACCTGAAATGTGAAATCTTCGTTGCAACTTTAAGAATTGCTAAGATAGGATATCTTCTTACTAAAAATTCTTAACACTAAACTTGCGTAACAAGCATTTCGGTAGTTGCACCGTGGAACTCTGTATCAGATCTTTAATTCGTGGGTGTCAGAATCCGGGGTCATATCTGACTATGAAAGGGTTTTTGAAATGAACCTACTTAAATATCCAAAACTGCCTACTAAATAACCATTAGCATGGCCGTAACCACTCAATAGGATAATCTTCTAAACAGATGAGACCATTTCTAAATCATATCAAGGCTTTCCTCGACAATAAGACTATCTCTCCAGAAATAAACCTAATTATCGCCTAGACTTTAGTGTTAACGCCTGCACAATGAACATATACAAGCACAAATTGGGGTTTTTAATTTAAAAAACTAACGCTGCTTCAAGATATAAAAAAAACCGAATATTATTTTTAATTTCTGAAGATTTCATTCTAAAATCGATTTGCGTTCTTGTCACGACGTACATATATGTAGATAAGATTAAAACACAGCCGTTATGAAAATAATGGAATTTTTGATAAGTCTGGCTTTCCCTGTTTAGACTCCGACCTATCGGCTCGCCTAAAGGATCGCCGCTTGGTTGGAGTCTAACAGGCTCCCCAGACTTATCAAACACCATTATTTTTCCTAACGGTGTTCTTCTCATCCTTTATCTAATACTTAGAGGTCAGTGACCAAATGTAGTAACACGATAAAACGGATTTGCCATGACTGAGTGGTGATTGAAAATGTAGTTCGCATCTTTTATGGCGGGTGGCCATGTGTTTTTCCCGTGGGGCTTTTCAATGTTTGTTTTCCGTTCTCGCAGGAACTGTTAATTAGATATGAAGAACAAAAAAAATGATGGTGCCAATTTTTTCGAGTGTGTGTACACCATTTTACAGGCAATTAAGTATGACGTCATATTTTCAAAATTAAATACAACAAGTACTAGCTCGCATTAGGGCGTAACGACACACCAGTATCACATCAAATCAACCGGTTATAAGACAGTTGTACTTTTCTCATGTCTAATGAGTTACGCAGTCAAAATTTTAAAAACAATAACTGCAGCTCTGGCAGTCTGACCAGCAATTACTACAAGATGGGCGTCCAAAGGAAAAATATTAAAATGCGGGGCAGATATGGGGCTGGCAAGAATATAATTAATATGAGGAAGAAACACACATTTTTATTTTCAAACAATGTGGGGACACGTGTGGGATAAGTCAAAACTCAATTATCGAGCATTAGCTTGCTTCAGATCCGGATGTAGACTAAAATTTCTCAAATTTCCATCAAAATGGCAAAAGTTGTGAATAATACACACTTGAGCTAGATATAATAAATGTTATGGAGAACCCATGTTATTTTATTTTAGAAGACATCGTAAACTATTTCATCAATATTTTTAATATCAGCTGGTACCTTTTCCAAGATTGGCGGCCAATATGGACGTCTTCAATTGATGCTGTGTTAAACATGAGTGTTAGCAAATGTGATACCAAGTCGTTTGATATATTTAGGGATTATATGGATAAGCCAGAAATCACCCAGGTAAAAAGGGTACGCAGGAATTTTGTAAAAGTATGAAACAATATAACGCTTGACAGTTAGAAAAAACCATGTCTAGTAGTATTTTGGTTTTGTCACATACTTCAAAGAAAATTTATGGCAATATTCCTTCCTTTTAAGTTTTTTAAAAACTACAATGCCAGTCCACCGTTTTCACTTGACAACATCTGAAATTAAGATGATAACAAAATAACGTAATATTAATATAAATAGCTGGTGATAAAACATGTCTCTACCCCCAATTTATATATACCTTTCAACAATTTCTGGATGATACATAACTTAAATAATAAGACAGACATATGGTAATTTGTAGCTTTTGAAAAGTCTGAACCGACAGATGTATTGGGCGCCTCGTGTGATTTCGCTCCATTGTTATCAAGAACGGGAAACGACAGACAGGAGTATCTAATGGTCAAGGAAATACTCTTACAACACTTTAATAGTCAAATTTGGATGGATATAACCAAAATATATTACATTTAAAGGAAAGTAAAGCCGACTCAGAGATTTTCCTGAGGAGGGCCGCCCTCAATTTCCAAAAAATAGTTCGTGTTTTTTGCATGAACATATCTTGTCATCACTAATCACTGTGTGAATTGCTAAGCTTAAATCGGAATTCCTTCATTAGAAAATCACAACTTTGGGTAAATAAAATTCCGGAGCCGGAATTTTGTTATACACAATTATCCTATGGACGTAAGACTACACATAAATGTTGACTGCATCAAACAAAAATCCATTCAAATTCATCTCAAATTTTCGGAAGTGTGCTTTTAAGGTTTACTATCTTTAGTTTCTAGTTGACTATTGTTTATTATTACATAAAAAAATAATTTTCGAAATCTCTGAGTCAGAGACTAATATGGAATTTTAAGGGTTTATCTTCAAATGCGCCCGTTTTGCCCGCCATCTTCAATTTGAACACGCTATCAAGGTGGAAACGCAATAAACTTTTGTAATGGTCAAAGATGATAATTCTACAGTTTCATCAGTGAAACCTTCATTCATTTGAGCGTTTTCTTTCTACGATCTTTTTAATGACGTCCATATTAATTTGCATAAATAATATATTTAAAATGCTGCAGAAAAATTGGCACCATCGAATTTTTGATAAAGTGGTTAATTGTATATTGGAATCCATACAATTAGAAAATAAACACGAAAGACCCACGGGAACCAGTTTCCCTTACATCGGCCACAACGATTATGTGATTCTCGAATTGCAGACACTACGTTTGAGGTACAGGTCCATCAATCGATAAGTCAATCGAAATGTTTTTAATGTCTGTTTGTTTTTAAACAATGGGTTCTTGTGATTCTCAGCTAAAAGGCAGTGAACGTAGGTGTGGTCATTGTTGATTATCAAATGTAAATTACCAACATTAAGTTTTGTTGTCATGAATCATTGTAATATGCCCGTGTGGTACTCGTTTATTTGTAAATGGCGACTGATAATTAGTGTGCGTTAGCATCAGAATCCCAAAACAATGATGGAATGAAAGATCAATCATATATAACGTCATAGCTCTTGGACGTACAATAATGAATCATTTGTTAAATTGCAAGTACCTGGGGTAAAACACATCAGAATTCTCGGAATCACAAGGATCACACAACAAGTTTTTGAATATGCAGGGATAACTCAAAATAACCACAAGTCATGTGATTAGAAAAACTCTTGGTGTGACACACAATGAGGAGTAGGACAGAAACAAAATTGGCTTCACATGAAAAAAAGGAATACGGATACGTAAACTTCACAACAATAATTACCTTTTCCAGCTGTAGAATTGAAAGAAAGGAAGAAAAGGCAGTGTTTCCAAGATACATTCTCCATTCATTAACGTGTTGTAGGTAATGTCCGTCGACATTAATGACTAAAATCTCCGATTCTGTCCTTATTAGGTTGTTTTCTGCTGCTGTCTTATCATGTGCAGGGTAAGTTAGGATACTTACTTACCGTACATGCAAATCTGATTTTTGATGATTTTTTTCGATTTGCTTATTTAGCAATCCATCACTGATAGTGTCTTTTAATGTTGAATAAGTCTGTAGAAATTCTCATAAGTATCCTTTTCCAACTGTAGAATAGACGAAACTGAAGAAAACGTATGACTAAAATATCAGATTTTGTCCTTATTAGGTTGAGTTTGATCTTGTAATTTTCAGGGTACATGCACAAATCTGATTTTTGATAATTTTTTTTCGATTTTCTGATTTAGCAAATCACTGATAGTGCCCTTAATTTGAAGAGAAATGATGAGATTTCCAGAAAGCATCCCCAATTGTTGTCGAAACCCCAGTTTTTTAATATTTGGAATGCCTTACCAATGTATTAGATCACACCTGAAGCGAATAAGCCGATTACGCCATCTTTATGTAATAAGGTGATGATTTAGTAATTTCTGTCGTGCAGGACAGAAATTCAAAGCATACATATTTTCTATGGGGACGATTACGATAGCAGCCAAGTTCAAAACAAGCTTTGCGGTTTCTTTTGTACTTGTTTGTTCATTAAACCTTCGAAACGTTCTCGGTAGGTGGTCTACAACCGATCCAGTGAAATTTTGGAGAAATTTGTATCCTCAAAAAATCTCCTCTGTCACTTTAAGGACTATTATTTGGTGGCTTGGAATCAACAATTTGGCCAATAGCGCAATTCAAACCAAATGCGCAACCTTCACATCTACTTTGCATCATGTACTTTATTCTTACAAAAGTGGTGTCCGGAAGTGGTGTCACTGAATTCAGACGGGAAATTGGCTAATAACCACTGATGCATACAAGGATACAAACAAGTCTCAAATAATTGAGAAATAAGTGGCTCAAACAAATTAAACTTTTTTGAGGCGTTTAGTTGCAACATTTATGATTTTTTTAAAATTAATAAAACATTTCGTTGTTTTAATATTTTAAATAACAATATTTTCAACAATAATTAATAATTATACAATAATTATTATTTCGATTCGGCTCGAGCTATATCAGAAACTGGCAAACGCCGTACGAAAAAAACGGCTACAGGACGACCATAATCTGGTTTTCATTCTCTATAGTAGGATTTTTTTATTCCTCTCAGTTCATTAAAAGATTTTGGGTCGTGTCGACGATTCCATTCGTTCTGAGAGGTTGTATGCTTTACCCAACCAATACAATAGAATCCGATGCGACGATACCGGATTAGATTAAGGCCATGGTTAATAAAAGTCCCTTTTCTCACGAAGAAAAT
>JAMKCH010070115.1:0-13778 GCA_023653785.1 Ophioderma brevispina | reverse complement strand
CTCTCGCTCCGCAGATGTGAATAGACACCCAACACGGAAGTATAAATTTGTTTATTGAAATCAGCGTAACTCGCGAAAACGGCCGAATATCGAGCCTGTTTTTGCGTTTTTGGACGTTTCTCGTTCCGGAGATGTGAATAGACACCCAAACGAAGTACAAATTAATTTTTTTAAACCCGCGTACTCGCGAAAACGGCCGAATATCGAACCGGTTTTCGCTTTTTCGGACGTCTCTGGTTCCGGAGATGAAGGTAGACAAGGAACAAGTACTTCAAGTTTCAAATTTTTTAAATCCGCGTAACTAGCGAAAACGGCGGAATATTGAGCCGGTTTTCGCGTTTTTGGACGTCCGGAGATGAGATAGACAAGGAACAAGTACTTCAAATTATAAAATTTTAAATCCGCGTAACTCGCGAAAACGGCCGAATATCTAACCGGTTTTTGGTTTTTGGACATTTCTCGTTTCGAAGATGCTGTTAGACACCGAAAACGGTAATACAATTTCATTTTTTAAGCCCGCGTAACTCGCGAAAACGGCGGAATATCGAACCGGTTTTCGGTTTTTTGGACGTCTCTCGTTCCGCAGATGTGAATAGACACCCAACACGGAAGTATAAATTTGTTTATTGAACTCAGCGTAACTCCCGAAAACGGCCGAATATCGACCCTGTTTTTGCGTTTTTGGGTTTTAAAAAAAACAAAAAAACTAAAAAATTAGTAAAATTTATTTTTTTTAAATCCGCGTAACTCGCGAAAACGGCCGAATATCGAGCCGGTTTTCGGTTTTTTGGACGTCTCTCGTTCCGCAGATGTGAATAGACACCCAACACGGAAGTATAAATTTGTTTATTGAAATCAGCGTAACTCGCGAAAACGGCCGAATATCGACCCTGTTTTTGCGTTTTTGGGCATCTCTCGTTCCGGAGATGTTGATAGAGGACGAACACTTTAGTAAAATTTATTTTTTTTAAATCCGCGTAACTCGCGAAAACGGCGGAATATCGAACCGGTTTTCGGTTTTTTTGGAGTCTCATTCCGGAGATATGAATAGACACCCAACACGGAAGTATAAATTTGTTTATTGAAATCCGCGTAACTCGCGAAAACGGCGGAATATCGAGCCGGTTTTCGGTTTTTTGGACGTCTCTCGTTCCGGAGATGTGAATAGACACCCAACACGGAAGTATAAATTTGTTTATTGAAATCCGCGTAACTCGCGAAAACGGCCGAATATTGAGCCGGTTTTCGCGTTTTTGGACGTCCGGAGATGAAGATAGACACGGAACAAGTACTTCAAATTATACAATTTTAAATCCGCGTAACTCGCGAAAACGGCGGAATATCGAACCGGTTTTCGCGTTTTTGGACGTCTCTCGTTCAGCAGATGTGAATAGACAACCAACACGGAAGTATAAATTGTTTATTGAAATCCGCGTAACTCGCGGAAACGGCGGATATCGAGCCGGGTTTTCGGTTTTTTGGACGTCTCTCGGTCAGCAGGATGTGACATACACCAGGACACGGAAGTAACCAAATTTGTTTTTTTTTTTTTACTCGCGTAAACTAGCGAAAACGCGGAATATTGAGCGGTTTTCGCGTTTTTTGGACGTCCGGAGATGAAGATAGGACACGGAACAAGTACTTCAAATTATACAATTTTTAAATCGCGGAACTCGCGAAAACGCCCCGAATATTAACCGGTTTTTGTTTTTTATGGACATTTCTCGTTTCGGAGATGCGTTAGACACCGCAACGGTAATACATTTCATTTTTTTAAAGCCCGCGTAAACTCGCGAAAACGGCGGAATACGAACCGGTTTTCTGTTTTTGGACTATCTCGTTCCGCAGATGTGAATAGACCCCCAACACGGAAGTACAAATTTAATTTTGTTTTTAAACACCGCGTTTACTCCCGAAAACGGCCGAATATCGACCCTGTTTTTGCGTTTTGGACATCTCTCGTTCCGGAGATGTTGATAGAGGACGAACACTTTAGTAAAATATCTTTTTTTTACACATCCGCGTAAAATCGCGGAAAACGGTGGAATATCGAACCGGTTTTCGGTTTTTTTTGGACGTCTCTCGTTCCGCAGATGTGAATAGACAACACAACACCGGAAAGTATAAATTTTTGTTTATGGAAATCCGCGTAACTCGAGAAAACGGCGGACGGAATATCGAGCCACCGGGTTTCGGTTTTTTTGGCGTCTCTCGCTCCGCAGCTGGGGAATAGGACACAAACCGGACGTACAAATTTTTTTTTTTTTTTTTTCATCCGCTGTAACTAGCGAAAACGGCCGAATATCGAGCCGGATTTCGCGTTTTTGGATATCTCTCGTTCCGGAGGTTGATAGAGGACGAAAGACGAACCCGGTAGAAAACATGATTTTTTTAACATCCGGTAACTCGCGAAAACGGGCGAATATCGAACGTTTTCTGTTGTTTGGACGTCTCTCGTTCCGCAGATGTGAATAGACACCCAAAACGGTAGTATTAAATTGTTTTTGAAATCCGCCCGTTAACTCGCGAAAACGGCGGAATACGGAATATCGAGCCGGTTTTCGGTTTTTTGGACGTCTCTCGCTCCGCAGATGTGAATAGACACCAAACACGGAAGATAAATTTGTTTTATGAAAATCCGGGTAACTCGCGACAAACGGCCGCCGAATGTCGATCAGGTTTCGCGTTTTCGGCCGTATCTGGTCCGAGGAGAAGAAGAAAGAAACGGAGAAGTTTCCTCATTTTTTTAAAGCAGCGTCGTAACTCGCGAAAACGGGCAGAATATCGAAGCAGGGTTTTAGCGTTTTTGGACGTCTTCGTTCCCCAGATGTGAATAGACAAACCAAACACGAAAGTATAAAAGTGTTTGTTTATATTTGAGGAACTCGCGGAAACGGCCGAATTCGAGACGGTGTTCGCTTTTTTCGGAAGGTCTTCCGTTCCGGATGAAGATATAGACACGGGAACAAGTACTTCAAAAATTTCATTTTTTTTAATCCGCGTAACTCGCGAGGAAAAACGTAAAATATCGAAACCGTTTTGGGGTTTATTGGACGTCTCTCGTTCCGGAGATGAACAGATAGACAACCACACGGAGGTACAATTTGTTTTTTAAATACGCGTAAGTCGCGGCGGGAAAAACGGCAGAATTCGAGCCGGTTTGACGGTTTTTGGAGTTCTCGTTCCGGGATATTAAGGACCACCCAACACGGAAGTAAAATTTGGTTTTAAAACCGCGTAACTCGCGAAAACGGCGAATGTCGAGGCCGGTTTGCCGGTTGTAGCTCTCGTTCAGCAAAGGTGAATAGAATCTTAGCAAAATAAGTACAAATTTGTTTTTTTTTTTTAAAATTCGCCGTGTAACTCGCCGAAACGGCAAAATATCGAGCGGTTTGGAGTTTTTGAAGTCTCTCGTTTAGCAAGAATGTGAAAAAGACACCCAAATTTCGAGCCGGTTTTCGCGTTTTCGGGACGTTATCTCGTCCGGAGAGATGAAGGTAGACAAGTAACAAGTACTTCAAAGTTTCAACATTTTTAAATCCGCGTAAATCGTAACTCGCGGAAAAGGCAAAATATCGAACCGGTTTTTGTGTTTTTGGACGTTTCTCGTTCCGGAGATGAAGATAGACAAGGAACACAAGTACTTCAAAATTATAAAATTTTAAATCCGCGTAACTCGCGAAAATGGCGGAATATCGAACCGGTTTTGCGTTTTTGGAGCTCTCGTTACGGAGATGTTGATAGAGGACGAACACGGTAGTAACATTTATTTTTTTTAAATCCCGCGTAAAATCGCGAAAACGGCCGAATATCGAACCGGTTTTCGGTTTTTTTGGACGTCTTCGTTCCCCAGATGTGAATAGACACCCAACACGGAAGTATATTTGTTATGAAAATCAGAGTAACGCGAACGGCGAATACGAGCCGCGTTTTGCGTTTTGGAGTCTTTCGTTCCGGAGAGTGATAGGCGGACGAAATCGACACGGCTAGAACATTTATTTTTTTTTAACCGCCTAAACTTTTTCCCGCGAAAACGGCGCATATCGAACCGGTTTTCTTTTTTTGGACGTCTCGGTTAAGCAGATGTGAATAGACACCCAACACGGAAGTTATAAATTTGTTTATTGAAAATCAGCGTACCTCGCGAAAACGGCGAATATCGACCTGTTTTTGCGTTTTTGGGACCGTCTTCGTTCCTGGAGATGTTGATAGAGGACGAACACGGTAGTAACATTTATTTTTTTAAGGTCCGCGTACCGCGCGAAAACGGCGGGAATATCGAACCGGTTTTGTTTTTGGCGTACGTATCCGCTCCTAGATGTGAAAGACACCCAACACGGAGAGTACAAATTAATTTTGTTTTAAACCAGCGTTAATACTCGCGGAAACGGCGATATCGAAAACGGTTTCGCCTTTCGGGACGTCTATGGTCAGGAGATGAGGTAGAAAGGGAAAAAAGTATTCAAATTATAAAATTTTAAATCCGCGTAACTCGAGTAGATATCAAACGACACAAACACGCTACTTTATTTTTCAAATTTAAAAACTCGCGTATTTCGAGTACGCTGCCGCGTAACGCGTTCATTTCGAGGTTCGACGCGATGGTCTCGCGCGGTAGATATCAAACGACACCAAAAACGCTACTTTAGTTCCCAAATTTAAAAACTCGCGTATTTCGAGTTGCGTACCCTCGTTAACGCGTTCATTTGAGGCGGTTCGCGAGATTGCTCTCGACCGTAGCTATCAACGAAAGCGCAAAACACGCTACTTGATTTTCAAAATTTAAAAGCTCGCGTTATTTCAAGTACGCTACCTTGCTACGCGTTCTTTCGAGGGGTCGCGAGATTGCTCTCGAAGCGTTAGAATATCAAACGACACCAAACAACGCTACTTTATTTTTCCAAATTTAAAAACCGCGTATTCGAAGGTACGCTGCCGCGTTAACGCGTTCATTTCGAGGTCGCGAGATTGCTCTCGACGCGTAGATATCAAACGACCCCAAACACGCTACTTTATTTTTCCAATTTAAAGATCGCGTATTTCGAGTACGCTACCTTTGGTAACGCGTTCATTTCGGGTGCGAGGATTTGCCTCTTCGACGCGTAGATATCCCCCAAACGGAAACCAAACACGCTAACTTATTTTCGCCAAATTTAAAAAATCTCGCGTATTTCGAAAAACGCTGGCGCGTAGCGCGTTCATTTCGAGGGTGCGAGGATTGCTCTCGACGAGTAGATTAAAAAGACACCAAAACGCTTACTTATTTTTTCCAATTTAAAAACTCGCGTATTCGAGAACGCTGGCGCGTAGAGACGTCATTTCGAGGTCGCGCGATTGCTCTCGACCGTAGATATCAAACGACACCAAACACGCTACATTATTTTTTCCAAATTTAAAACTCGCGTATTTCGAGAACGCTGGCGCGTAGCGCGTTCATTTCGAGGGCGCGAGATTACTCTCGACCCGTAGTATCCAAAGAACAACACACCACGCTACTTAATTTTTCCAATTTTAAAAACTCGCGTATTTCGAGGACGCTGGCGCGTAAGACCGTTATTTCGAGGTCGCGAGAGAGATGCTCTGACGCGTAGATAACAAACGACACCAAACACGCTACTTTATTTTTCCCAAATTTAAAAAACTCGGTATTTCGAGACCGTGGCGACGTTTTAGCGGCGTTCATTTCGAGGTCGCGAGATTGCTCTCGACAGCGTAGATTATCAAACGACACCAAACACGCTTCTTTATTTTTTCCAAATTCAAAAAACTCGGTGTTTCGAGAACGCTGGCGCGTAGCGCGTTCATTTCGGAGGTCGCGAGATTGCTATCGACGCGAGGATATCATCACAACGACACCAAAACGCTACTTTATTTTTCAATTAAAACTCGCGTATTTCGAAAACGTGGCCGACGTTAGCGCGTTCATTGCGAGTGGGGTCGAGAGATGCTCTCGCGTAGATATCAAACGACACCAAAAACCAAACACGCTACTTTATTTTTCCCAAATTTAAAAAACTCGGCGTATTCGAACGAACGCGCGGCGCGTAGCGCGTTTCATTTCGAGGGGTCGCGAGATTGCCCTTCGACGCGTAGACGATATCAAAGACACAAACACGCTATTTATTTTTCCAAATTTTAAAAATCGCGTTTCGAAAACGCTGGCGCGTAGCGCGTTCATTTTCGAGGGTCGAGAGATTGCTCTCGACGAGTAATATCAAACGACACCAAAAAAACGTACTTTTTGTTCCAAAACTTTTTAAAAACTCGCGTATTTCGAAAACGTGGCGGGTAGCGCGTTCATTTCGAGGTCGCGAGATTGCTTCGATGCGTCGTAGATATCAAACGACACCAAACACGCTACTTTATTTTTGCACATTTAAAAACTCGCCGTATTTCGAGAACGTGCCGCGTAACGCGTCATTCGAGGTCGGAAGATGCTCTCGGACGCGTAAGATCTCAAACGGACACCAAACACGCTCCTTTATTTTCCAAATTTAAAAAACTCGCGTATTTCGAGCCACGCTGCGCGTAGAGCGTTCATTTCGATCGTCGCGCGACTGCGGCTCGACGCGTGATATCAAACGACACCAAACAAGTACTTTATTTTTAACAAATTTAAAAACTAAATATGTTTGGTTAACTTTTCATTTTAAACTTAACGCTATTTTAATTTACATTTACTTTATATATTACACTCAATCCATTATACACAACCTTAGAGACGGACCTTATTAAACAGTGCCCTCACGTCCTTGCTTATCGAACTGAGACTGATTGACATTGCTCCAACATCCAATAACAACTCATTTCCAATAGTTCATGTTGGTACATAGCTGACCAATCCTCCCCTATTGTTGAACCTAATAAATCAATTCCTTGACCCGGGCTTTACAAAGAGGCGGCTCATAGCATGAATGAAGATTTTTGATCGTGCATAATCAGACAAATAGCCCCTATTACCTCTGTACAGGGACGTGTTCTCAGAATAAGTAGCACTGTTAACTAGTAAAAAATTACATATTTTATCCTTGCTTTTGCTGTGTTATGCAGTTAAAAAAATGAGAAAGAAAACAATTAGTTATACATTGTTAACAACTTTGCAGTCATACTAAAGGGTTGGTTGAATCCAACTGCTCAGAGCCTATAATATCCATAATAGCAGTGTTTACTGCAAGACAGATTACGATTTTGAGATTTGCGACTTGATTTAATAATGTCAAAATATTTGAACTATGCATCCAAAGTTTATAAATGACCTACAAAATAATCGTTTAAAATAGGGCTATGCAGTAGGAAAAATAACATAGCTTACCATATGAAAAAAATTAGTTATCAGGGTTTAAACATTTTGCATGTGTGATGTTAATGTCTTGATGTCCACAATATCCTTGCAAAACATTCCGTCACTTTGAAAACTTAATGCTGGACTAATGCCATGCTCTGTACTTCAACATTAGATAATAAAACGAAACTTACCTTGGACAATCACTGAATTTTTGAATTAGATAGTATGTTTCGGACCAATAAATGAAAAATGTTTTTACAGTTTGACACAGCGACTTCTTTGGGCGGAGCTCGCAAAACAAGTAAGTGGACTAGCACAATAGAATTTATGCTGGAACTTGCATGCTTTTGTCGCTTGTTTTTCATTGGTAATGAGGCAAACAAAAAGGTGGAGGATCCTAAGAAATTATAGAGGAAGATGTTAATGTGCCCAACTATCAACTGATTGTAAGGCCTGTGATATTGCGGTAGTACATATCGTTATTGTTCCATTCGTATGTACTGTAGCCTATAAGTTTATGGAAAGTGCTTTTTCAAAATAGGAGGGGGTAAGGGGTGGGTGGTGGTAATTTCATTTTTTTCTACTTATTACATGATTTAAAACTTGCTAGCGAACTGGGCAGTTATGTATATAAAAATGTGTCACCTTCGTTTTCTTGTATTGGTACGGACCACATTACCGTGGCCTTTGGCATATATAACAGTCATACACGATTCAGGTTGTGTTTTGTCACTGTCCGGGATGAGCTAGGCCACAGGCATTTGACCTTTTAAAAACCAGTGTGCAGCGGCCGTGTGTGTGTGGGCAGGGGGTGTCAGTAGAGTTTGTTAAAATAGTTTATTTTTTAGATTAAATGGTTATGAACTCCGATTTAATTATCACAATATTAGTTTTTACATATGAACAAGCATTGCTTTACCTAATTTAGGGTTATGTACAATTTGAGTGTGCGCGCGCGCGTGTGCGTTTTGCCCCCGAATTTGAAGGTTTTTTAATTTAAAGCTACTATCAGTGATTCACGCGGAAGGAGTAAAAATATTAAAACTTGCAGGAATAGCTTACAAGCAAAGGTTTAAGTCTGTTAGATATCTGTAGGGTAGTTATATTCATGTTATCAGCATGGTGAATCAACAAATTTATGATAAATGATTGATATGGTTAGTCAGCCTAACAAACAAATAAGGACCAGAGAAGGGAAAATGTTGTTTCATTGGCATTTGTCTGTTTGTGTTGTATTAAA
Source organism: Ophioderma brevispina (assembly GCA_023653785.1). Taxonomy (NCBI): domain Eukaryota; kingdom Metazoa; phylum Echinodermata; class Ophiuroidea; order Amphilepidida; family Ophiodermatidae; genus Ophioderma; species Ophioderma brevispina. Next base: position 5,253 of record JAMKCH010070115.1, on the reverse strand, counting down.
AGGGATCGAGAGTTTCAAATTTGTTCAAATTAAAGTAATATTATGAAGTTATAACCCAGGGGATTCTAGGGGCTGACTCACCAACATACGTATTTGAGGGCAATTCAGTGGTGGGGTGCTGTAATGTAATGACCCACCCTTTTATAGGCCCTTTTCAGTTCCAATGGACCCTCATTATTCCCATCTCAGGTTCTAATGGACCCATTTTCAAATTTATGGGCCACATGAGAACAAGGATATTTGTAGTATCCACTGAATGAGTAACCAAGGCTAAATGGATAAAATAAAAAACAACAAAAAACAAATTTTTGACCTGTTATGTAATCCACGCAAAAATGAGTCTGAAGAGTCAAACAAAAAATCAGTTTGGGTTTTGGTACTTTAAAGGGGATGACTGGTTTATAGGTTGCAACAAGAGATTTCCACGGAAATGTTAGTAATCAAGCAAAATGAGTCTGAAAAGTCAAACAAAATCAGTTTGGGGTTTTGGTACTTAAAGGGGGGATGACGAATTAAAGGTCCAACGAGAGATTTCCTAATATTTCAAATGTCCCGAAAATCGAAGTACTGAGTTGTTCCCTGATGTAAGCTTCCATAAAAAATTATCCCATCTGAAAAACTGATGAAGATGAGAAATGTTTCTGTGGTACAAAGTTGTGGAAGAATTTCTATTTTTGTATAGGATCAAATATGAAAAATCCGGTATATTTTTACATTAAATATAAGCAAATATTCAAAATCGCGGGTTTTTTTCTTCGCTCTTTAAGACATTCTGTAGCCAAATAGACGGTAAGAAAATCTTCTATTGAGTGTCAATTAAATCTATATGAGTTACGATTAGACACAATATTTGGGGCATTAAAATCTCTTGTTGCCTTTTAAGTATATAGTTTAGTATATTTAACGTTTTCATCTTGATAAGAATGGCCTTCACCCCCAAACCCATATGTAAAGTTCCACACCGATATTTCAACCCCTTTGATGGAGAGAGGAGGTTAAAAAAAGGTGATTTTTTAATCCCCCAATAGAGTAATGTGTAAATTATATTGGTTGGACTAAAATGGGGCACCTTTTTGTCATAAACAATATCCAAACCAAACATCCTTAGCCCTAAGATTCACAGCAGGGTAAATGAGAAACAATAAGAAGTATTCTTCAGATCAATTGTAGGCACTTTCAGTCAAAATCTGGGGTTTTGGGGATGAGACTATTAGAAATTAGGCCCTTTTAAGCAGCATTATAAGCTTTTATTTAGTAAAACTCCAAGACAAAATAGGAACACCCATTCAAAGATGGTGTTTTGAATGATAATGCATGGAAAAACAAAGAAAACATCTAGAAAATAAGGTTTGAAGTGTTGGCAAATGTAATTTGTGTCAATTAGAGATAGCTTTAAAAAAGATCACCATTTGATCATTTGTAAATTGAATTTCGTCCCACTAAAACTTAACCATGTGATGGACAAACAATTCCTCTAACGCTTTATGGAAAAAAGTCAATTAATATTTACAATTTGCTCTCCTCAAACCAACCAAAAATTTAGATAACTAACACTATGTCGCAAGATGTAGCTATTTGCAGTTAATATATGTGATGTGATCTGGGAAAACCAGGACACAGTCACATGACAGTCAGTTTTTAAAAATAAAGAAAATACCTTAAAATCTGTTATGTTGTACTTTATTTTTTGTAAGTTGTTATAAGGACATAACTTTTGATGTTATCTATGAAGGAAAAAGAGTAATAAAAAGTTAGGAAACTTATTTCAACTTTGCAATTGATGAGGCAAAACTCAAAATATAAAATGTTGCACCATGGGGTGGGTTTTCCCAGATTCGATCACAATAGTTACAGCCTGCTGGTATAATTTAAAGACCAACCACTTTCTGTGATGATGGAGGTTCTTGCAATACATTTTACAGTAGTCTGTGTGCTTTGATGTACATATTCATGATACAATACAAAGGGCCAAGCCTGAGAGTTTACAGTCTTAAAGGTTTAAACCAGGATGATTTCTGGATGGTTCACCTAAACACTGATGCAGGCAGTCCAGAAGTATAGTTTATAAAAAAAAAAAGCAGAATGCATTTCCTTTCATCAGGGACAAAATGAAATTGACATTGAAATCAAATATGTGTTGTCACATGTAGGATATTGCCTTTATTATGGTATTGAATTAATAATGATTCCCATGATCAACGTTAGCATTAAATCTGGTTGTTGTCAAACAATCAATGCACTGATAATGTAGGGATGACATTTATAGTTAAATCTCCGGTATCAGTAGGGGGGGTTATCCAATAAAGTTGAGGAATAATGGTATGGACTTCGCTTATTCTAAAAATATTGATGATAAATTTATATAGATATAAATGAAGGTATTGGAACGTTAAGGGGTGTGGAGCGAAGATAGGAATTGCCTATAAGAATTCTTTATTTTTGATATTGGTGTTTTCATCTATGTTGATAACATTTTTACTTACTCTTTAAGAGAAATCGGTTCAAAAAAGGTAATTTCTGACAGTTTACTGTAGTTGTACCTCTATGAGAAATTTACAAAAACTGTTGACAAAAATTCTTCATTAACAAAATATTCTGATTAGAAAATTTTGTTTTTTCACATATGTTTATGCCCGGAGAGAGCTTTTTAAATACAAGAATAAAAATTGTGGGTTTCCATCTTACTTTGTTAAATAATTAGAAAAAAAACAAGGTTAAATTCTTAGAAATTTCATAGCAATCTGCGCTTTACTTTGCATCATACACGGTTCATTATTCACAGTATGTATCAGGAATCAAGGCGTCATTTTAATGATTTGCATTTGTGTGTACATTAGTATAAAGTTTATAATTCATTGTAAGTACCACCTAATGCCAGGTCTTAACATTTAACTATTTTAAAAAACAATTTATTTTTTTACAATTACTGTGCGGCCTTCATTATATTCTTATATAATTTAAATAAACGCTTTACAGTAACTATAAAAAAAATTAGCTAACAAGTATAAAACTACAGTAGACTTAATTATTGTGAGGAACGTAGACTCTAGCTCATACGGTAATTTTCTCAAATGAAAAAAATGACAAAAGAAAGAAAACGGCCAGATTGAAAGACTTTAAATTTGTGTGGCAGTAGGTCCGTATGGACAGTAGTAATTACTAATTAATGATTTATCCTTTTTAGTTTGCTTTTGGTTTTATCACGATTTAGGATACTTGTGTGTTCAGACCAGCGCTCTACATGTACTTGGAGCATATGGCGATTGCGTAACGCTTACTCCCTGGCAGTAAGCGTGTTGCGCCAGGTGGGATGTGGTGTATATCGGCCAGGGTGAATTGGTACAAAGTCCCTGATTGGGCAGTCAAAGACACATTGAGCTGCACAATTTCGTGGTCAGGTCTGGCGTGTTGCGATATTGCAGTATTGCTCGCTGGAATGAGTTAGTGTCTAGCGTACCACCTCGTCCTGTGTTGTCTGTAACTATGCGTAGCTGTAGTGGTTTCTGATGTTACACTTGTCTGACCATAGGTGGGGCACTCTTTGCTGTGGATACGAGCGGAAGCCTTGGCGGCGTGACCATGTTTTCCACAGTACATGCATGTATCATTAGGGTCAGGGGGTTGTGCAGCCTGGGCCTGTGGTTCCTGTGTACGCGGTCTTTGGCTGATCCCCGTTGCTGATCGTTTACTGGACTCTTTCTTTTCAACGAACTGTAGGACTTCTTCGAGTGAGAGAGACTGATTTGTATCTCCAAGGAGTTCGAGTTGGATGTCTTTGTCTGTGAAGCCTTGACTTACAGTGTCACGTATCATGGATTCAGTGTAGTCCACGTCGGTGCCACAATTTGAGCAAGGTATGGTGTATTGGCAAGTGTCCGCCTGTCCGCGAACGTGGGTGCTGAAGGCGCGAACGGGTTCATCGTGATCCTGTCACACGCGTGTAGCTCAGCGCGAGTCACCATAGGATTTTCTACTCTGATTGCCAGTTTTTTCATGAGTGGTAGGACCTCATCTTTGGACCCCATTGGAAATGAGTTTGCATGAGTAGCCAGACTCAATGGGTTATCCTTGCATATTTCTGGTTTTTGGTGTCTTTATATCCTTGTATTTAAGTGTTTTGTATTTTTGTTGTATTTGTACCAGATTATGCTAAATAAAAAACAAACAAACAAAATAATTGGTTTTGTTTGTGAGTGAGCCCCCAGCGGTGCGGGTCAAGTCCCGGTGCAGTTTTTCATCACAGCATTCAAGCAGTTGGAGGATGAGGGATATTCCTGTTATTCCAGTTGCTTCCTTGTAGTCAGTCCAACGTGTGAGGAAGTAGTTCCAGTCCTCAGATGTACTTTCTGTGGCTAGAACAAGGCGGTTGACTTTCTCGGCCTTGGCTGTGATGTAGTACGTGCGGGGGTTGGGCACCCGTGTTTGCGTGGGTGAGGCCGAGTATCTTCAAGAGTTCTAAGGCCAGCTGTGCTTCCACGTCACCTGTGTTGTAGGTGTATTCTGGGAAGGGACAGTCAATTGCAGGCATCGTGTTTTGTAGATGAGAGTTTATATAATGTTCAAATTTGTTGTCGTCATAAATAATAACCCTTAGGTATTTCAATGATGGCTGTTGTCAGGCGGTTGTTGACTTGTTACATCAAGCGAATGACGACAACATCTGAAACGTCAAATAGAAACAGAACATGTGTACAAGTTATTGTCTAATACCAAGGTCAATGATCATTTGTGGTCAACTTGCAGTTGCTGTAAGTCCCATACCATAGTGTGTGTTACAAACAGACAGAACAACACATCTAAAAACTCCCCATGCCTCCCTTATTCACAAACACTATGAATAGGTTCAGGGGTCGCGTTTTTCTGCGTTTCTGCATCCAGGACGCCGAATTTGGAAAATTAGCTAATTATGGACGCAATGAATTTTCACAATCAGAGGGGGTTTGGGGGTCAAAAAAATTTCAACTGGACGCAGGCAAACCACACGTCCGTGTTACTGTGTGGGAATTGAAAACCTCCCAATTTTTCTTCTTACCGGAGATAAAAAATGTGTACTGATTCACAACCCTTAATATTTTTAAAGCGCAAGTTTGTCTTAGCTGATTTCTTTGCGATACCTGCCAGATATCCATCACAAGTTTTTCATTCATAAAACTGCCCTTGATGTTGCCAATGAACTGAGTTAGCCAATCAAAAAAATCATCTACTGACCATAAATTACAGCTTAACCAATCAGCAAATGGCAAACCATTTCTG
>JAMKCH010070114.1:0-10340 GCA_023653785.1 Ophioderma brevispina | reverse complement strand
GTTGAAAAATAAAAAGTGCAAACCTTTTCCCTAACGTATGTGGACTGGTGTACAATGGTTTTAAATTTCTTATTCCGCTGAACAAAGTAGTTCTGCTTTAAGCATTGTAGAGGTGATTAATCAATGGAAACAGTATTGCAATGATTTAAAATAATTGAGTTCAAACTAAAGAATTTATAGTCTTTCATTGAAACCCACGAGAATGAGAAATTAAACCTGTTACGCGTATAAAATTTTGACATTGGTTTCGTCGTACAACAAAGGTCACAAACCTATCTCTGGACTCAGGTAGCATGGCCGTTTAAATTGTCAAACAAACAAAATCTATTGTGTTAGCACAGAATAATTTGATCTTTTTCACCTTTTTCGATCTTCTTTTTTAATTCAACCTGGCATCTTGTTATAAAACTGTCCGGTAGTTTGATTGCATATCAGTGACATTTTTCGTAATTGTAAGAGGAGGAAAAAGGGAATATTAAAACATGTCAAACAAAGACTCGCCGTAACACGGTGAAGAATGTTCAAGGGAGGATTTATTGTGCTATGGTATAATCAAATTCTTTAATTCTGGGACACGGCGTACGCACAGAGAGCTGATACAAGCGTTCATGCATTCACTTACGCACGACTTCTAGCCCCGACTTCGCCTGAATTAAAACGCGCTATATTGCCGTTTGGTCAAGGGCATTGGAACATACGCTTTTCCGAGGTAGGATACGCCACATACGCAGGGGTTTATTTTGGGTGTCGTGTCCCAGAATTAATGAATAAGATTATAGTGGGTTATATCCCACTATCAAGTCGAATATGTGAGAATAGACGGTCCCAGAACATGATAATAAGTTTCACGCAAGTAGCAGGTGTGTGTGCCAAATTCAGCAACTGCGACCGACAGAATTATTTCAACAATAGGATAATCCACTTTGACGTTATATGTACTTGAAAGGATTTGAGTGTCTAGCGTCCACTCGACAACTTTTCTCCTCCTCACCTTTCATGCAGTTTATTCCGCGTGAGGCTGACGAATTAGTCTCCGGCACATACATTTTACAAAATTCTTTCCGTTCAGTGTAGGCCTACCTAGATTCGATGTTGACGAGATGCGACAAGTCACAGGTTCAACTGTAGGTGAAGGTGGAACGCAACAACTGCACAAAAAACAAAATCTGACCAAAATTGACCAGAAAAATTGATTGTTTTTGCTAAATTGTGAGGCCGTGCGGTTCCAGTCCGCCAGGGGGCAGCAAAACAAGTAGTGTGAGGCTCAGAAGCAGACAGCGGCGGCCAACACTCATCGATGTGGCAAAACCCAATTAGTAAATGTGGAATAAAATACCAGTCTTGCAACCAAGGTTTTTCTAAATCAAAATTGTAAGAAGATTCCAAACATAGGTGTCATTTTTTTTTGAAATGGTCCTTGGATGTATTCTAGGGGTGTTGTTTGGAAAGTGAAAGGCTTATAAGGGGTCACTACCTTTCAGATTTAAGAAAGGTTATAATAGTACAACATGTAGCCGAGTAAGAGTTATAAGACAAAAACAGTTCAAAAAGTTCACATTGGGTTAGATAGCATTTCAGATTCATCAGTTTGTTTTTAACAATGGTCCAAATTGTTTGTCTTCCTGTAGCCAAAAAATACGGTCGCAACACGGATGGTGGACCTTTAAGCACGGACCACAAGAACGGTGAATAAGGAAATATGGGGACCTCCTAAACGGGACCCATTTTTCAAGAACATGACATCACAGACAACAGGTAAACCCAAGTCATTTTTGGTGATTGTAAATTCCACTCGGACACACAACACAGGGGTCAGGTCTGAAAATTGATGGATATAAAACATAATGCTTGACAACGGATAAAGCTGAATGCTCTAGCAGACGCAATACGTACCAAATTCCGTAGCGTCTTACCAAAAGAGACAATCAGTGATTACCAATTCGCGTGCCCAGTCATAAACCAAGCTGCTTAAAAAGTGACAGGGAGGAAATATTTTAGAATGCAAATTTCTCATAAATTGCGGTATAGACCACCGAAAAGTTTCGAGAGGGTATATTGGACAAACAAGTACAAAAGAAAATGCAAACTTTGTTTTGATGGTTCGCTATTCGTCTGTGTCCCTATAGAAAACTACTTTGATTTTCTGTTCAGGCACCAATGCGACGAAAATTATACTCATCAACTTCTTAAACGTACATAAAGACAGGCTGTTCAGCTTAGTCACTTAAGGTGTGATATCCTAAACATTGGTAGCGCATTCACAGATAGGCAAAAAATAAAAAAAAAAAAAAAACAGGGTCGAAAAAAATTGGGGGAGCTTTTCCTGAAGAAATATCTCAAGTCCTCTTTCAAGGGATAAGCAGTAATAATTCAAGAGAATAAAAAAATGTCATGGATTTTTTAGCTTATATAAATCAAAGTATGTGGCGTGGGAGTATAAGAGTCATATCTGTAAAGTCTCACTTTGAAAGGTGACACACAGAATCTATGTACATTTTTCTTATTTATGACAGGACCGTCCGTTAGGGGGGGGGGCGAGGGATGCGACCGCAAAAGGTTCCACTTTTTGATGAATTTTTTTTTTATAAAAACAGTCCAAAATTAGAGAAAATACGACAGTCAGTCCACTTTTTGATGGTGCAATGTTCCACAAAAAGGACGAAAAAAGGACATTTTACCAAAAAAGGTCCAACTTTTAAACCTGCACTCCCCTCCAATAAAATCTGAGTACGGCCTGTGACCCAATGAACGATTAAAAAAAACCAGTTTCAACAAAAATTCGACCTTATGTAAATGATGACCTGAACTATAAAACAAAGTTGTAGGTCAATTTGGCACTATTTTTTAAAACAAACTTATGAAGCAATGAACAGATTTGTATATATTTTAAAATTCAAACACTGTTCTTGTTTACACCTGTCAAAAATTTGCCCCTATAAAAAAACCAAAGAAAACGTTTTAAAAGATAACACCTTTTAAGATTTTTCTTGTGACAAATCTGTAATTGTAAAACATTGGTGTCAAAATAGTAGAAAAAGAACCATCGCTCCTGGAACGCTTGTGTTGCCTGCCATAGAAGTTTGCCAATCGGAAGTCGCAGTTGTGATGTAAGTTCACATACTGGTCATCAGAGGTCAACTATGCACTTTCTATGAGCCTTGCCCAGTGGTCTTCTGACCAATAAACATGTGGAAAATAGGGGTTCACTCAAAGGTAACTGTACACATGCAACATAACCCTGGGCCAGAGTGGTTCTTCGACCAAGGTATGAAGTTAACGGGATCAAGCGCGATTCGATACTGCAAGGAAAATAACAAAATGTGGAAAGACCTATTTCTGTTATAAATCAAGGATTAGTATGTAACCAATTCACATTACTACTTTAAGTAGGAAAAAAACACTAAATAGTTTGAAAAAAGCTGAAGTATTGAGGAAAGTTGTCATTACCATTCCACATCTCAAAATTACAATTAAAAAGCTGATTGTGGATTTACACCAGTACAGCATTAACAAAATTAACACGTTTTTTGGTTGAAAGCCGGGGGGGGGGGTATCAAGGTTGTTGGTTGGGTACCATGCTCGTTCCAAGGGTTCTGACGGGCACCAATTTTCAGTGAACAAATATAACCCATAACAAGGGACCAGTATGAGTTAAAATATACCCAGTTTTCGATTGAAAATAGACCCTAACGGGACCAACATTTGCGGGGTAAAATTATACCCCTAAACTGGACATGCTTTCAATTCGCGAATATAAAAAAATATACTTTTTCAAGAAACAATAGATGAGAAAAATAACTTGTACTTACCGTAAGAAAATTTACACACGCAGGGTTATTTTACTGGCATGGTACGTTAATTTTCCCTTTTTTTCAATGAGCCAGTCACAATCTTACCTGAATTTGATACCCTAGGCGGGACTAGAACTTGATTATTGTGAATTGATACCACTAGCGGTCGGTCCCGGCATTGCAGTAGTCCCTCTGCTAGTTTTTTGGAACGAGCATGCTTGTACCGACCCAAATAGGTCATGGTGCACAATCTTATACTTATAAATTCGGGATATTCACAGGGAAAGGTTTTTTTTTTTATCACAAGTCAGAAATTTGATAGGTCACATACGAACGCCATTCAACGTTTGATCACGTTTACGGACACGGGTGTGAAAAACTATTTAGGGGTGAAAAACAGTCAAACTTCTTGATTACCTTAAAGGTGCAACGAGAGACTTTCACATAACAGGGGTCCCTAAAAAATGTGAAAATCTAATTTTTGCACTAATGTAAAGAATTTCTATCAGAAATATCCCCATGTGAAAGGTTAAGCTGAAAAAATATTTTTTGGTACAAAAAGTGTGCAATTTCTAATTTAGATAGGAGCAAAACAAAATTCAGCCTATGTTTGTATGGAAATTAAGAAATGCAATCGCAATTTTGTTTCACTTTCAAGGCTTTATGAACCAAAGGACAAGGTAAGATAATCGACTTGGGGGGGTCTTATATATATGAAAATTCACTACATATGACACATAACAATATAGGGATGCCCAAAAATCTATCGTTGCACCGTTAAATGTTTTCTAAGGCGAAGAAAAAAGAAGGCAACCCTGTTGTACGGGCGCGCGGGAGACATTTCTAGTAGGGTCGGTCGGGCGAATTTATCTTTTTTCTTCTTTTCTGGAGCTCAAAATTGGGCACTAAATAGCCCCAAAATCTTGAAAAAATCAAGAGAAAACAAATGAAATATTTTTACAAACAAATTTGCTAAGAAAAATTTCAAAAATAAAATTTGGGCAAAATAAGGACTGAGGTTACATTGATTTTTGGAAAAACTAAAAAAAAAAGTCTGCAAAACGAAAATTGGGTCGGTCGGGCCCGTTAAAACAGGGTTTTTTATTTTCGTCGCCTAAGTGGTAAAATGGTCAATTTCAGATTTTGGCAATTAAAACCCCATATTTTCAATGACTTTTGAGAAAATTCAGTTTTTTTGGGCTCAATTTTAGCCAAAAAATGGCCGTCCGTTTTCGGGTGACAAAAAAGTGTGACTTGCTATTTCATGTGAGTGGATGAAAATGGCAAAACTCCCTATAGTGACTAATTCTTTAATGCTATCATATGACAGGGCTCATTTGTTAATTATTCAAATCATTAAATGGGAATAAATCTATTCGTTATTTTTGTAACAGGGTTTAGAAAGTCGCGGTTGGTCAGGTGACCAAATTGATTTGGCGAAAAAATGCAATTTTCGCCAATTTGGTGATTGAAAAAAGCCATTAACTCCTTCAAGGCATGAGATATGGTGATGCTTCTTGTGGTCTTTTTGTTCAGATTTCAATACTAAATAGTGAATAAAAAACTTGATAAGTTTGAAGTGTACTGGAAAAAATAAAGGAGTAATATGTTACCCCTACCCTCACATTCGGAGGTGTTGAAAAAAAATAAAGGCCTTCGCAAAAAATAATAAGTCCTTCAAAACGGTGAGGTTTAAGGCTAAAAAAAATATAAACTTGCTATAGCCAAGACTCCCTCTAGACAAGTTTATATTTTGTTTAGCCTGAGAGTCCGTTTTTGAAGGACTTATTTTTTTTGCGGCCGATTTTTGCTCAAATTTGAGGACCTTAGGGCAAGAAATGTGCCGACCAGTGCTATGGGAAACAATTTTCAAGTAATAATATGCATTTTTTATTTCAGATTCAGGTTTACACAAAATTTCACCATAGGAAAATGGTGTATTTTAAAACAGTAGGATATCTTTCCCTGAAGTTTCCACCCTGCTGTCCACCCAAACGTAAGTCAAAGCTTGAACGCTGTCAAAAGGGAAATTACAGAATCAGATAAAAAGTACTGCCCTGTCTTAAAGTACACATATTTCACGCCACCACCACTTCAGTTATGTTAGCACTACCATACCATGTAAACAAAATACCAACAAAGGAATTTTGATGATTTTTTTTATGTTAGATCAGCAAATCGCTGCTTATCCTTTAATCAGTGAATACATATGTGAGAAATGATCAATGGTTAACCTTTTAAATAGGGTTAAAGGTCAAATAGATATGGTCATCAAAGGTCAACGTTTACACCAACTTTGGGGCCACAGCATCTTTTGTTGCCAAAGAAATTTGTTTTCAATTTTCAAAAAATGGAGGCAAACAAAGTCACAGAGGGGTTAATCAGAGGGGTCATCGGACACCCAAGGTTCGATACCACCATTTGGGATTTGGAGGTTGTCAAGGCTCCTGTGGAGCTCTATGGACAAAAATCCCTAAATCGGCATAGTTTCTGCCCCAATTTGTCCTGACCAATTCCCTCCCGAAACGCTATATAAACTGAATCCGTCAATTTTACCATAAGATCAGGTGAGAAAAACATATTTAAAGGAATTTATTCTCGAAGAAATTGGGAGAAAATGCTTTGAAAATTCCCAAAATTTGCACCATTTTTCGAAAAATCCCTAGTCTCCACATATACCTGCACATTTGGAGAGGAACAGCTCATGTGTTTATGGGTACAACTTTTGGCAGAACAGCAATTTTCTCTACAGTTATGACAAAAAATGACTGTATAAGACCAACAAAGCCTATAAGAAAATATGCACTATTTAGTATTGGGGCTAATACTCAGTAATGAAATACCAAATAATGCGATGACATCATCATAAGAACACATATGCACCCTCATGCTTGCCCCACGCCTGGTCATAGGACTTGGGCGCCCATGGTCCCCTGGTTCGATCCCCCCCAAGATTTGCAGTCTTCTTACGATTTTATCCTTTTAACCCCTTCCCTTCCTCCGCAGCAAATAGGCTAGAGAAGAAACAGGTTCTTGAAAATAAAATAGTGTTAATGTTTCTGAATTGATGCACGTGTTTGGCACATAATGATGCCAATGAACCCCCCCCCCCCCCCGGGACATTTTGGCATTTTTCCACACCGTATGACGCTTGTAAGTCAAAGTGCACTACCTATATGTCTGTCCCTAAATAAAGGGGGCATGACAGTAGCCTTTGATTTTGGTGTTGCAATGTTGACCATTTTGACATTTTCCCCACCCCCTGTCAACCAGTGAGGACAACGGGGGATGAACTAGAAGTTAGTAGTGGGCTTGTACCCTACTAAATATACCTAAGATTGGCTAACTCTAGCTAATCTAAAGATATGGACAAATGTTCCAGGATTAACATTTCTCTCACGGACGGAACATATGACGGATCCATTTTATAGTCCCCCTTCCGAACTTCGTTCGGCGTGGAAAATTACGTCAACACCAAACAATGTACATACTGCGTGTGGTTTATCATGTTCCCATGTTTTGATATGAATTCAATTTTGCTCCAGACCTTTGCAAGCCTCAATAACGCTTTATAAAATTATTCATTTAAAAAACAAAAACTAAACAAAAACAAAACAACAACAAGACAAAAAGAAAACCAGTGGCCTGTGAGTCCGATGTGCGGGGGGTGGGTACTTTTGCCCCCCAATGATGTGTAGGGAGTGGGAAAGGAGAGGGGGAATAAAGTGAAATGAGTAAGTATACGGGAGCGAAACCCAGTAAGGGGGGATGAGGTTGTTTTTCTTTCTCCCTAGTTTGGCCCCCCCCCCCCCCCCTTGGTGAAAGACCCAGAGCATCACTGTGCCAGTACCTATAAATGAATGCCATTTAAAGACAACAACAGGTTTTGGCATCTATATTATACCGAGTTATTAATTCATATCTGAGATGAACTTAAGACAAAAATTTTGTGTTTATAATTATCTATAATACAATGCGCCGTTAATCAGTGGCAATATTAAATGGTTACTTCTTGTCATACTTAATTTAACTAATAATGATGTGAACCCCACCAAAATAGCCACACTAATCTGAGCTGTACTTTCTCTTTCTTTCTGTTTTTTTTTTACATTCATTTTCACTTTGATATGGACTATCAAGTGATGTAAGCTTATCAATAGCCAATCATGGGTAGGCCTATATGTAACTTGATGACTTAACAATGTATTTTAGCTTACATTACCCCGAACACAATATGCCAAATTTTAATGGCAAATAACTCTTTATGGGAGAACCTGTTTAAATGCATGCTCCGGATAAATTTTATTTGTTTTAATTGTCCCTATCGGGCAGAGCTGGTCAACTTAACGTTGCCCAATATGGCCCGAAAATAAACATGTGGAAAACTACCGTCAAATTCATCAAGTGACAGTATAAACATGCATCATTACCTGTGAATATTACCACTTGATACAGTGCCGGTCGCCATTTTCTTTTTCTTTGAAGAAATTGCACAGAGCAGAGTCTTTTTTTTTTTTTTCCTTTTTATTTCCTTGCGATATCCGGTATATCATGTTTATTTTGAGATGTAAATGCTCTATTTTCATTATCCTCATCGTCAATGTTCAGCTTTTCGCTTGATTAGAAATATATTCATGACTGACTCTCAATATGACGATCTATCATCTATATCGCTGTCAGAATTTATCAGGCCCGATTAGAAAACAACACAAGAACTCTGTGAAACAATATTTTGCTTTTGGTCGATGATGATCCCCAAAACATTTTACGCACACACTGTGTACGCAGCGGAGCTGACGAAGTCGAGTACAAACACATGCTTTTGTATTTTATGCAAATAACCCACCTGAGTATTGCGCCAAAACAGCTGGGTTTGTCGGTTTGACCATTTAGCCAACGACGCGAGTAAACATCTTCAAGTTGGACATGACCACTACTGCGGGCCATGATTACTTTTCACCGGCTCTGCTTTTATGGATTCTCGATGCAGTTTAGGCAGTCAGGTCAATAAATGCATTATTATTTATATTTTTTTCAAAATAATTCTCTGTTTTCCATAAGCAAGAAATATTAAAACACATTTGATTCATGAGGTTACTTTTAAAGTTTTAATCAACCACGTGCGAAACGCTTGTCTCCATTTGGAACCTTCTACTTCATGAGAAGGGGAGACTAATATGTACATGTTTTACAACAATAAATTGGATGGCCACATCAAGGATTCAAGGTAATATTTTAGGCTACATGAAACAATCATAAGCTTACCATATCATTTAATTGGATTTTTGTACGTGATAGTTCTTGCGCTATTTTATTATTGAATTTTATTCTCAATGATACTTCCCCCTCCAGTTTGTGAGTCTACACAGCTTGTACCCGCATGGCGGATCGGATTTCACTGATGGAATGATCGGGCACCTGCATTCGCTGATGAGCATCAACAATTGTTTCTTCTTCTCTCTCTTCTCTTTCTTTCGTCTCCCCTCTTTCTCCCCGTCACTTGTTACTATAGTAATGGAAGTAAGCTTCATCAAAAAAAAACGGTTGAGGGCAAGCCCGAAACATCGACAACAATCATAATGGATATGACGTAACAAAATTGCTTCACCTGGAACTTTAATTTGATCACCATATGATCGCGCAGAAAGATGATCGCGATATTGATTTTATGTTGTTTGTGGACCCTGGATATTCGGAGACGGTTGGTTTGGGCGTAAAAGAAGAGCCAGTTTGTAAAATGACATTTGTGTTTTTGGGATTTTTTGATGAAATAATTTGATGGAACATCCAAACGACGCTTTTTGAGCTTTACTTATTTTTAGGAGCAATTGCCCAATTGCCCGATCGGACACAGTACCGGAATTAAGCTAGCCCGAAAAAAAATTGTTGCCCGTGCAATCGGACAGGTCGATTTATCGGAGCCGTTTATCTGCCTCTTTAACTTCCAAGGAATAGCAAATATTTTTTGCTGTAATATTAGTCAAACAGATTTTATCAGCAAGACTATTTAACGGATTATGCTCCATGTGTGCCTGCATTTTGGGAGTTTGTTGATCAATCTGTCCTGTGAATCTTTTTTACTCACATTAATTGAGAGTAACTCTAAACTTCTCCCAATCTGTTAGTGTTCCATAATATCAGTCTTCACTTTGCCTGTATTTCACCTCACTTCAATACTATTTTTGGTCAAATGCCGAAGACTAATCTATATTTTGTGTAATAAGCACTCATCATGATGCTTTACAATTGATAATCAACAAATTATTTCTCAATGTCCCAATACCAAGCCTAAATCTCAAGTCTATGCTTTGTGGACTGGTATGCATGGGTGTGAAAAGTCAGTGTTTTAAGGTGTTAAGGGATCGTCATCCGCGCATAATTTGCAAGATAGTGGTACTGTTTTAGCAACAGAAGGCACACGAAGGCACTGTGGTTTCATTACATTAACAAAACACCAAATAACAATGAACAGTTTTAAAAGATGAGTCTTCGTATAAAATATATTGTTTCATATTTTTACTTATTTGCAAACATAACAAAATTGGTTGA
>JAMKCH010070112.1:0-10328 GCA_023653785.1 Ophioderma brevispina | reverse complement strand
AGATCTTGTACGCAAAAAAAAAACAAAAGAAACCAAAAAAGAAACCATAAACGAAAGAAGGTGCTGGAGAAGGTGTATTGTCTAAAGACAAAACTGACCAGTTAAATCTGTGGATAAATGAAAAAGTGGGACAAATTTTCAATCGCCATAACTCGGTTCAATATGTGTCCTTTTGGAAAGATTTTTTCCCGTGTTCGGAAAACCTTTCACTAAAATGCACTTTCAGATAAAGTAAATTTGTATAGTTTACTCTTTTCTTTTTGGAAATAGAGGCGCTCATGGAGGGTTTCCTTTTTTTGAGACAACCCGAGGGGAGTTGTAGGGGTAATAGTAATTTCATATAGATGAGGACACTACAGACATGTCTTGCCTTGTATTTAGCCTTGCAGAGAATGTTCTCGTAAGAGAGGAAAACAGGCGATTTGATTGCTAATATTTCAACAGATGGAATTTCTTATTTGCTCTATCCGACTTAGGAAATGTCACAATTGTGTACCAAAGAAACAATTCTCAGCTAAATCCTTTCGATATTTTAAGGGACAACCTGATAATGTGAAATCTCTCGTTCTTTGTTAGGGCACCTTAGAGGATTGCCTCGTTTTTGAACTTTTGTTACTGCCAAAAATTTTAGCTTTTTTCTTTGATTTTCAGCACTGTTTTTTTGCAATTTTTACTCTTTTTCCCTCTTTTTTCCCCTTTGTCCTCGTTTTTGTCCATGGCCTTTTACACCCCGGGAAATGTATGGATATGTTAAAGTTTTAAATAAACCTTTTTTTTTCAAATTACTTGTTACATGGACACCGAACATCAATTGCCACAAAATCAGGTCAAGGTGCACCCTAGAGGGACTTGCATACATGGTAGGGTTTAATGGTTGACATTACCTAGTCAAAGGTCATTAGAGGTCACTTGTGCAAGGAGTGAGGAAAGGTGGATCCAAAAAGCAGGCGACACTAAGGAGGATTATTAGATAAGTGCATGTGTATCTGGAATGGAAGTGACTCACCAAATTGGGACACCCTCTGGATGCCGACACTGTAAAAGCAGTTATTTTTTCAAAACAAAAATTTGAACAGAGTATACACCTTTCAGCTTGAGGTCGACTTTTGGTAAAAAAATGGGTCAACCGGCAGAGCGCAGCGAGCCGAAAAAAAATGTCGGTACAAAAAAGGTCTGACTTCTGGAAACCGCACCCCAAATAAATGCCTGGCTCGGGACTGTGTGTGCACATGCATTATGGGACCGTGTTATGTCCCTGGCTGTCAAAGCTCTTGCCATATTCTCAACCAGAACAAACGGTAGTGTGATGAAGGAACGTGAAAATTGATTACCGGAATCGGCCAGCAGATGCCCTGGTTAACATTATTGCATATAGGTGAAAACGAATTTGGTTTCTCATGATTAAAAGGGAGTGAAAATCAGGTAATAAGAATAAATTAAACTGGATTGGACAGTTGTCTAAGATCAGGAATCGGCCCAAGGATGGTCAGCAAATCACTTGTTGATTATTTTGATACGGGACTATGGTAAAGATGACCAGTTTAAGTAAAACCCCCCCCCCCCCCCCCCACCCAAAAAAAGGGGGGGTTGTATGACCGTCTGAACTAGCATAATAGTGTAAGAGGTCAACATTTAGAGGTCAGTCTTTGGAAATAGCCATTTGTAGATCAAGGGTGTTTGAAGGTCAAATGTCATGTAGGTAAACACCCCCCTTTTAGATATTAATGGTCATTATAGGGTCAAAGGGATTTAGAGATCATAGTCATATTTTAACTCGCAGGGCATTCAAACAATATTTATGGTCACAGAGGTTTGCGATTTTTTTAACTCATGATTTTTTTTACACTCTGGTAGGATTTTTTTCACATATTCCCCAATCTATCTGGCATTTTTTTTTATTAGTTGGTTGCAGCCAACAGGGGATTTCATCATAGCAGAACAATCGTTTGGTTGTCATCATCCTCTCCAGTGTCCATCTGCACAATATGTTTGCTGTAATGGCAGTAAACGTTTCATATAAAAAGTACCAAAATTACTGACCCCTGTCGGCAAAACTTGTGGGGCAGCAGACGAACTGATATTGGGTTGCAGTTTCATTGAAAACAGTCTCGAGGCGAGACGTTATGTATACACACTAGAGCACGGAGGCTCCAGCCAAAAAATTGCAATGTCTCAATAGCTTTCAGCAATGGTTCACCTTCACTGCACTCAAACAATGAAACCGATGAACTAAATATGGGCTAGAAATAGACCAAAGTTGGGTTAAGGTAAAAGGTGCTTGTATGATCGTCTTGGGAGACCCCACTGGATTTACCCGGAAAGTAGTAGTATCAATTTTGATATCAGATGAAAGGCCGTATTTTTCTGTTATCTCCTGAAATTTAGCTTTAAAATCCATCCCGTTCTCAAATACTGACAAAAACTGCCTTTTAATGGTTAAACCATCAATATTAGCACAGTCGTGAAATAGGAGTTTCACTAGGCTATCGGTCTAGCATCAAAACCGAAAGTTTGTTTACCACGGGACCTGGTGGACTGTGTATACAAGTGTCAAGCGCTAATACAAGTAGATAAAATGATACACAAAAATCGGAACAGCACCTTTAAAGGTGCGTGTTCTGATTGTGTTTGGGACCCCCTGATTTACCCGACGGAAGCTAGTTACGAATTTTGATACCAGGAGGAAAGACCTTATTTTTCCTCATTGTTTCGTCCTGAAAATTTGAGACTTCAAACAATTCATTACGAAGATTAAACAAAAAAACACCGTATTAGTGGTAACCATCAGAAATATGAATTATTGCTTTTACCATTAAACGCCAGGTTGTTTCCCACAGTACAGTACTTGATGAGGTGTATGTGCAAGTGTCAGGCTCTCAAACCAAGTAGAGAACACAATCGACAGTTAAATCGGAACAAGCCCTTAAATATGCAAATTGATGTTCTCTGAAACGGTACATCGGATAGGCCAAAATTCCTTTGCTACATTGAAAGACTACTAGGCCGACATCTTTGTGAATTCAATTGGGTCAAAAGTGGCATTTGGACCAGGGGTGGGGTTGTTGGGGAGGGGGAGGGGGCGGTCGAGGTTTGGTGTTGGGAGGGAGTTGGGAGTGACGGTGTTGGGGAGGGAGTGTTGGGGAGGGGGTGGCGGTGGAGGTGCTCGGTGTTGGGGAGGGTGTGGGGCCAGTGGCGTAGCCAGCGCAGAGGGGGGGCAGGGGGGCAGCTGCCCCCCCGTGGGGAACTTGCCCCCTGAAAAATTTAGTGATTAATATAGGCCATAACTATACTAACAAAATTTAATAGAGCTTGCCCCCCCCTGAAAATTATACGTGCCCCCACTGAAAAAAAATGCTGGCTACGCCACGGTGTGGGGGGGGGGAGAGGTGGGGTGGTGTTGGGAGTCGGTGTGGTTTGTTGGGGCTGGGATGGGGTGGGTTCTAAAATATATAATTCTGAACTTGAAATAAATTAGCGCTCGTTTCTCCACGTAAACACAGTTCTCAGTTCAGTTCATTTTAACAATTTTAAAAAAAAAAATGTGTATGTGTATTTTTTCATCTTAATGCAATGCTCGCCAGGTTCTACGAGCTTCTATATAATATTAGTCTAATACTTTCTCGGGTTGTATCATTTACCTTCTCCTCGTGTGCATGAATTGAGTTTCGCTTCGTCATAGATTAATTCTACAGAATCATGCATATAAGGCCCACCCCTTCTAAAATATATAAAAATAGGCTGAATTTCGTATTTACTCCTATAGTTAAATTAATTTTACAATTTGTGTACTCAGGGATAGCCTTTTCCAAGGCTGGTGGGCTCTTTAGTCAAAAAATTGGTATTAGCCCTTTGCTCCTTTACACCTTGCCAAGAGATACCAATAATAAGCGAGCGCGAAACGAAGCTCTTATAGACTAACGCGTATACACGTTATTGAAAGCTATTGAAAATCATAAGTCTACAGGGTTTACGAATGCCGACCCTCATTTGTCCTCTACGGAGGATTAAAAACCATCGACATGGAACAGGTACGGACAGGGATTCCGCCATTAAATAATTGTAAATTTAATTTGTTAGTCCGATATTCAACAAGGAAGGAATTATTTAATTCTCCATTCTGTTGATATTTTGTTTTCTCAAATTTTATTTTGTATTGTACTTGTTTTCTAACATTTATAACTATGATAATGCTTGTGCTGATGTTTTTAAAAAAATATGCATTTAAAAAAAAAGATAAACGATTGTTTAAACGATTGTTAAACTTTTTTTTACTTTGGTATTTTTTATGTTTCACCAATAGATGGCGCCCTTTAAATTCATAATTTTCTTCAGGGAGGGCGGCCAAGAAATCCTAATTTTAGACGTTGCATTGGTTTAACACGTAAAAGCGAGATCTACGGAAAAATTCTAATTTTTTATATGGTGTCAGGGCTGGTTGGATTCCCGGCAACAAACGTTTTTTGACCAAAGCTGTCATAATATTAGGCTAGGAAGTAGAAAGAATAAAATACGACATTAACAGGGGCCGGACACGATCTGGCTGGATTGGGGCATTTGGGATTTCCAAACGGTAATTATGGAATTTTTGCGTCTGCATTTTGGCAAAATTTTGAAAGGGTATCTGAGCGCTAGCTTCTCAGGTTCTACCTGACATCCATATGATACTAACTTAGAGGTTAAAATAACACTTTTTCATTGTCAGTGGTCAGTATGTACGAGTAGGAAAAAAACAGGGAATAGCCAAATCAAATGTGGTCCACCAATTATTCTAATAGTCCAACTTGGGGACTTCAGTAAAAAATTAATTGGATCTCCTCTGGTCATCCATTCATAAAGTGAGCTGTTTCACATTTCCCTACTGTTTCCATATAGGTTGGTCCATGAAATATGCTTCAATTACTTCTAGTTGCTAGGAAATTTTGTTTTGTAAACATTTTTCATTTTTTCTTCTAATGATTTTTCAGATTGTTTTGGGCAGTTTAGGCCAATTTTGTTCTTCCAGAAAAGAATTAAAAAAAAATCACACAACCGACCGGACCTACTTGACTTTGAGAGGTCCGCTGCCCGTTAAAAACGGTTTTCTTTTTTTTTTTGTTTTTGTGCCTAAGGGTGAGGGATATTCCAGCCCAGACCACATGACTGGCTTTGGGTTCGTGGGCAATGATTTGTGATTTTTGTTGACAACTGTTAATACCCTCTGACGGGTAAAGTCAACGGATTGTGGCCCCACTATATGTTGCAATAAGCATCAATCGCGTCAATGTATTCATCACGAAAATTGCTCAAGCATATAATCTAATCGAAACCTATCTTATATAAATGATTGATCTTTTGACACATGATTTTTTTGGAAATTGTTGGACAATTTCCTTTCCTGGTTACATTCACCCAGCAAGTCAAAGATACTGGATTTCCCCATCATGGTTACATTACAGCAAGTCAAATATATATTGGTATTTTCCCACTTTCATGGCCAAAGTTCTTTGCATTTCTATTTTTAAAAATACGGCCTTCAAAATGCACGGGTCATCTGCCATCCCATGTTTTGAAAAATGGGAAAAGGTCACATGAGGTCAGCAACACATGGGACAATACCCAAGGACCAAGTATACAAGTGTCATGAAATGGAAAATGATCAAACAGTGTGGTACACCAACAATTTGATAATTCTGACCATTTTGTTGCCCAGACCTCTAGACGACCTTTGACCCACTCTTGAGAGGGTTAAACTTGTGGGGCACTACCACCCAAGGGACCATTACATGCAAGTTGTCATTAAAATGTGTGCATGTATTTGGAAACAGTGGGCAAGTTAGTTAGAGTTAACATTTGGGCCACATTTTTACCACAACAATACAAATAATAACAGCAATCCTGATGTGCCGCTTGCTTTGCAGACGATCTAACTCCTAGGCCTACATGTACTTAATTAATGGCCCTCCTTATAATTCTCTTAGACAATCAGCAATAGACAAAATGCAATACTGAGCTTCTGATGGAAAAAGTTCATTTAAAACACACTGCAAAAACAAAAAAAATGAAGCAGCCTTACCATCCACACATAACAGATAATAAGCTGCGATTGTGGGACTGGGAGCTAGCAGACATTGTACACATCTCAAGTACCAAAGGATTGAGTGATTAAATATTTTTGACAGCCTGACAGGAACCCCTGAAATGCGATTCTTAATTGCTGGCAAATGGCGCCTTAAGGAGAGGGGGTCAAGACAAAGTTTGTACAGGGGTCAAATTTTTAAATTGATCATCATGTTGAAAAGGTATACCACATTATGTGTCTAAACGCTAAGGATTCAGAAAAGGTATAGTTTGTAATATGAGTTTACGCTAAAAACAGCCAAAATCAATAAAAAGTGGGTCAATTTGCAGTTGTACATGGGTCAACTTTTAAAGTTAATCTGATTTGATACACAATGATAAACTGTTGTGGAGTTCGGATGATTAAAATATGGAATGTTTTGAGTGTCTCAATGCTTAGTTACCAAGTATGGGGAAAAGGTCAGGCCCACAATGAATGCAGTTTTGGACGTTGACTTCTGTGCCCCCTACATCATAAGGTCCCTATAGAACAAAAAAAAAATCTATTCCAGTGTAGCTTGATCCATGAATACAAATTCTATAGACTACCAGAGCTTGAACAAAAATTGAGAAAATCGGAAGTTTAAAGATGGATGTTCATGTTCACCTGCCTTTTTCGTTTCCGCACTCTTTTGCCCTGCTAACCAGGATATTTGGCTAGTGTTTGGCATTTTGTTGCAATCACCTGGAACTTGCCCCCTCGGACACCACCAGGTTTGCTACCCATCCTGATGGCTTTAGTTTGCAAATTATGTACACACACACAAGCTCACACTATGGCTCGATAGGTGTTTTTGTGACATAAGCTGCAATAACTGTAGTTAAGTTTTACCTGCCTGAGATTATCAATGAAGAATCATGATGCACATTTAACTTAATTCAATTAGCCTGCTCTGTATATATTTCGGGTGTTATATGGCAAACTGAAATGTTTTGACAATATATTGTTAGTTTATCACACAATTTATTTATATCACCACAAGGTTTCTGAATCCCACTGATGTTTTCCCCCATATCAAAAATTCATAACAAGCTTTTAGTGGTTTGCAAAGACCATTACCACACATTTAATTCCACATCACAATAAACTGAGCACCACTACTGCATTTTGGCTGATTATTTAGTCTGTGAATCAGTCAAAATGGCATTCTTATGCTGAAAACTTATTGCATATAGTTGGCGTTTTCATCTTGAAGTATGTTGCGATATTCTAAATGTATGGAATGTGAGTGGCGCGTGGTAGGTAGGTAGGGGGGTAGGTAGGGGAGGTAGGGGGGTGTGGTGAGGGGAGGAGGGTTGTAGGTAGGTGTGTTGGTAGGATAAGGTGTGTAAGGTAGGTAGGTAGGTGTGTAGGTAGGTTGGTGTGTAGTGAGGGTGGTAGGTCATGTGTAGGTAGGTTTATGTAGTAGGTGTGCTGGTAGGTAGGTGTGTAGGTAGTACGAAGGTCTGTAGGTAGGAGGATAGAAGGACGAGGAATGGGTGTAGGTGTTGGCACACAACTGTATACACTTGGTTAAAAATGTTGTCTAGCTTTAGTGCAGTGATGGATTCATTCCAAATGGTTGCTATGTAATTAATACAAGAGGCTTAGTGAAGGGTTTAATATGTTGGGGTCAAAGGTCATTTAGTGGTCACTTTAGGTTATATTGGTTATGCATTGGTATAAACTTTGGGTTTTAAAAATTTGTGCAGGCAGTGGCTGATTATTATGTTTCAGAATCATCCATCCTTCACCTTTGTATACAGCTTAATGGACAATAAAGCCATGCACCCGAGACGGTGACATGAGTTTTTGAGGACCATGACATGAGTTTTAAGACTAGGACATGAGTTTTCTGGGAGGCCACTGATGTGTTGAAGTACTTAAAGGTGCAACGAGAGATTTGACAACACCCAAATTTTGTGTCATAATAGTAATTTTATATACACTAGACATTCATTATAACTTCTTCTTGTATTTGGCTACAGAACTGTCATAAAAGAGATAAAAAAGGCAATTTTGATTTTGCTTATATTTCAATATAACACAAGGCTTAAATTTTTTTTGTCTTTGGCGCCTATACAAATTTCACAATTCACAAAATTTGTACCAAAAATCATCTCTCAGCTTAATCCTTTCGAGGGGGATATTTTTATGAAAGCGTTACATCAGTCAAAAATCAGACTTTCGATTTTTTTAGGGACACCTGATACGTAAATCTCTGTTTGCACCTTTAAAGGCTGACTCAGAGAGTTCAAAATATTTTTTTTGTAACAATTAAAATAGACAACTAGAAATAAAGCTAGTAACCTAAAACGCTTAATTCCAAAGTAGAGATTAATCGGATGTTTTATTTTCATGCAGTAACATTTCTGCATAGTAAAACAGGGCATAGGATACTGTGTTTAACAAAGTTTCCAGAAATCAGAATTGGATTTTCATATTGAAGTATTTCGATTTGAGCTTAGTAATTTCACACAGGTGATTAGTATATGAACCAACATTATTTATTGCCACAAACCGATTTGTTTGATAATGAGTGCGCCCTATCGGGAAATCTCTGAGTCAGCTTTAGGGATGATTCATTTATTTGAGGGGTGTCATGATTTTGAGTCCCTTGCTGTGTATTGTTGAGACTTTATTGGTGGTTCCTGGTGCCTTCTGGTAATAATCTGGCTCCTTTCTTTTGTGATTCATGGTGTCTACTTGTTCATTTTTATTTGGTATGTTACTTTACTGTTGTAGTTATCACCCCCCCCCCCTTGAGCTGGGTTTCTTGTTCCACTTCCTTTTCAGGTCTTTTGTGTCCAAAATTTTCTTTTCACAAAGTTATCGGAATCTGGTTACTTCTACAATTGAAGTCAGGTCAGAGTAGGGCGTAGCCAGGCTTTTGTTGACGAGAAGGCACAGATTTGTGAATGTACCGACACATGTATTGTACCTACAAAAAAATTGTTCCACGCTCGCTACGCTAGGGTGGTTGACCAAAAGTTTTTTACCGTGCCTCTAAATCCGGAGACGAGGGGGGGGGATTTTCCAACGCAAAGATACTAACGGGTCGTAGGTTGACAATTAAGCAGTTTAGGAACAAATTTGCATGAGCTCTATCAGGAACCGCGCGCTAATTTTAGACAAATGTACCGACGGGGACCGGTATTTACCGACAAAACATCTCGGTCGGGGGGGGGGAGGACGTCCCATGCCCCCCCCCCACCTCGGCTATGCCACTGGTCAGAGTCTTCTTCATAGGTGGGTTCAAGTCAGATCTGAAAATATAATGATAATTCTTAGTGATTTTTATCGCAGAATACTATAATTTTATCGGTATCGCTATGAGTTTTGGAAATATTGCTCATCGCTCATGACTTGCACAATATTTTTAAAAAACCAGGCTCGGACCAATAATCTTGTATCCTACTTCAATCAATCAACGTTATATCATACTTGGTCTTGGGTGCTTAACAACTTTGCTTAAGGGGGTTCTAGGGACCCAAGATTTGTTTTTTACATTTTGTGTACTTTTCCGTGACATAATTGACGGTACTTTTTTAATTGTAAGACATTTGGATACGCGTTTTCGACACCAAAAGTATTAGACATGAGCGAAAATAGCCCCCCGTGCACACACCCCAGATCCTCCGAGAGTGGTATCATTTTGTTCAGGAGACCCATTGAACAATATTACATGTTAACATGGGAACCGTTGGGATGGGCTCCGGTTTCCCGCCATTTTTCAAAATGGCGGCCAAGGACACTCACTTTTGACCATATCCGGTCCCTGACACTATGAGGCAAAATACTGGTGTCTAAAACCCATGTTTTTAGGGTCATAGAATTCAATGAGACCATTGATAACCAAGTTGGACCCTTCAGTTGCGGCAGCCATCTTGAATTCAAAATGGTCGCTCCGGCCATTATTTGCCTTATATCTCGGTCGTATGACGCTCGTAGAGACAAAATGTCTGGTGTCTACACCCATTTTTTCAGCGGGTCAAGGAATTCGAAGGACCATGATAACAATGATGGGGACCATTCAGGCGAAGAAAATGGATTTCTATTACCTACCTCGACATCTGAGAGGGGTAGAAGCAAAAGATCAAAATGGTTAACTTTACTGGGTCTTTTTTGTGCAGCCATTGGGTTTGGTTGAACTTAATCCCCTCCTTTGAAGATAGGAGCACAAGTATAGAAATATAGTGTCCAAATTAAACAAGTCATTCATTTGTAATGTGATGTGAGTGGCAGATTGACA
>JAMKCH010070111.1:0-25787 GCA_023653785.1 Ophioderma brevispina | reverse complement strand
AATCGTCATTGTGAATTTTGTTTTATGAACCACGGGAGGTTACTTTTCTGACCTTGAGTACGTCTCGTAACACCCGGAATCCTTTTTTTACCGAAAGTGGTTACAATTTTGGTATCTGTAGAAAGCTACCATCATACGCTGTGAAATCTTAAGGCTAAAGGATGTGTGGTTTGGAAATTACGAGCGAAAATGTGCCCCATTTTGGTCGACCAATATTAATTTACACTGTAGGCCTACTCTATGGGGTGTTCAGAAAGTTTACCGTCGCAAAGATTAGACACGATGTTCAATTCAATTCAAGTTTATTTACAAATATCATCAGAATAACAGTGTACAAAGTCTTGCAATGCAAAGATAATTTATAATACAAAAATGAGAGACAATAAATTTATAAATACAGAATCTAACAGAGATTTATTTAACTAGACTATAACGAAACTAAGCATATGCATATTATGAGATGATATGTAGAAGAGAGGCCGAATAAACTTATAAGAAAGCTTTAAGATAGGCCCACCTTGAAGTTAAATAAGATTGTAATTATATATGTATCGACAAGAACAGGGCTAAAGACCAAAGAAACAAAACAAGGGCAGGACAAGACGAGGAAACAAGGACAACATAAGACATGAGAAGTGCTGTATAATGTCAAAGGGGAAAGACACATAAGACATGTCAAGAAGTGGCAAACCGTCTAAGCAATCACTCGTGCTGAAGTTGAACAGAATGTATGATGATGCAGGGATGCGTAGCTGAGTGAGAAAATGTTATTATATTATTATCATCATTATTATTATTGTTAAAACAATTGCTGTTAATATAATAATTATTCATTTGTTTATTTGTTTATTTGTTTATTTTTTAATTAGCAGTTTTTAGCAATTTCATATTTAGAGATTAGATATTTTTTGTACCTGTCCTTAAAAGTTATTAGTGAATTTGAGTTAATTAGATCTGTCAAGAGAGTTCAAATTGTTGGCATATCTGGTATTGTAATTATGGATTTCATTGCCATTAGTGAAGAAATTGGTAAATGGTTTGGGTAGAGTGTTAATAAAACGGTTCATAAAGAGGGCAGTTTGGATTTTGTTAAAGGTGCGTGTTCTGATCGTCTTTGGGCCCCCCTGATTTACCCGGAAGTAGTATCGATTTTGATATCAGATGAAAGGCCGTATTTTTCTCATTGTCGTCCTGAAATTTGAGCCCTCAAATCCATTTAATTCCCAAGATATAAACAAAAAACCGCCGTTTTAGTGGTTAACCATCAATATTAGCAGAGTATTGAATAGGGCGTTGCACTATGCATTATCGCGTCTAGCATCAAAACCGCAAGTTTGTTTCCCACGGTACTTGATGGGGTGTATGTGCAAGTGCCAGGCCCTCATATCAAGTAGAGAACACAATACACATAAATCGGAACAAGCACCTTTAAGGTCCAAATGCTTAAAGTATTTAGCTTAAAAATTTTAGTATGGGCTGAATAGTTTGAATTGATAATAATACGAATGGCTTTTTTGAAGTTTGAATAAATTAGTGAGTCTTGTTGTGTTAGGGAAAGTACAAGGGCAGAGCTTATAGTCAAATGAATGTGATGTGTTTGCCCATGCTATATTTCTGTAAGACAAAAAAGGGGAGAATTAAAGTGTTACAGAGTGTAAACAGGATATTCGAGGAAGAGTATGCTGTAGTTTTCTCAAAATCCCTATATCTTGGGCAATTAAATGGGTGATTTTGGTGAGACGATTTTTCCAATTGAATACTAGTATCCTGTCTATGACGACACAAAGAAACTTAGTGCTGTCAGTACGGTGGATTGATTTGCCATCGATTTTGCTATCTATATAGGTGATGATTTTCGGAATAAAGTGAATTAAGTTAGTTTTGCCAACATTGAGGGAGAGTTTGTTTGCTTTAAACCAGTTAGAGACGTGGGTAATCTCTATATTCAATGTGTTCGTTAGGGTATCTAGGTTGGGTGGGAAAGAACGAAAGAAAGTAAATTTGATAGAATTGGGGATATCGCTGACATAAAGTAAGAAGAGGAGTGGACCAAGTCTGAAGCCTTGAGGAGGAACGCCAGAGGATACAGGTAGGAGACCAGAGGAATGGGAGTTAAAAGTAGTAAATTGCTTTCTATCTCGAAGAAAGAAGAGCCAAGGAAGTGCTACGGATACCATAGTGATGAAGCTTAGCGAGAAGAATATGATGGGCTGTGCATGATGGTATCGAACGCCTTGGATAGGTCTAAGAATATGCAAATAGTGTGATTTTTTTTTTAGAGAGAGCGGATGAAATCTTATCATAGATATCAAAAAGATGTTTTTTGCACATTTTGCACATTCGTTGATGACGAGTGTGCTGTTTTTAACGCAGTTATAATGCACAGTTCTAATATTTATTTTATTAATATGGAACTTTGACGTTCTATAATACTTAAACGTTAAATCTGAGAGTCCAAGGGACTCTCAGATTTAAACCATAAGTTCTATCCGACGGACAAAACCAAACTATATCACAGTCCTATGGGACTCTCCATTGTAAAACAAGGAGTCCTAGGACAATGAAAAATAGAACTTGGTATCCGTCGGACTCTCATATATAAACCTTAGTGCCCGACGGACTTTTCCCATTATTGGAATTCTTACACTTTTGTGCCAAGGAATAAGGCCATTTGATTGTATCAATTTTCACCCAAAAACACATTCACAGATAACATTCAGTAAAGAGCAGTTCCGTAATAATGTCAACAAATTATAAAAAATTATAAAGTCATCCAAAAACTTATTTTGTTTCATATCAAAGGTAAAATGCATATGTAGTTTAGCTTAGTTTTTTTGAACAAATATGCCTATTCCACTTTTAACGAATAATTAAGATTTTGTTAGATGGACCAAAAGGTAAAAATGAAATGCTGCGGACGTACATTCCCAATTTGGACAAACGCCCTGTATACTTCTTATTTTGTTTACAACAGAATTTGGCAAATTTGCAAGTGGTACTGTCCTGTTTCACTAAACTTCGATATCCGGTTTGTTTATTAATTATTTCCAAAATAACGCTTTAGAAAAAATCACAAAAGAAAGTTTGTTCATCATTGACCAAAGAAGATAATTGGGTTCTAACTTGAAAACATATTAGCTCATATTTCTTCTTTTTGATTTTTATTCAATTTACACTGATGTGTTTTATTGCACCGACAACCAACTGGTTCCAGGTGAATATTGACTTTGACTCTGAAACTTTTTATGGCAGACCCATTCACTAATTAGGGGCGCTTTCAAAAGCATGTTCATACGAAAAAAATATTGATTCGTGGACCTTGTTTTCATTCATTTTTGCTATGGCACGGCTCCACTTAATCACATCATGGCGAGTTTTCCCGCCGCGCATGTCGAGTTTCACGCGCTGTGGGTACGAGTTTTCCTCGCCATAATGTCGAGTGTGCAGCGTTTTATTAAAAATGTCGCGTTTACAGCGCTATCTGTCCAGTTTGCCCTCTATAAAACATCGGGTTTTTCTCCTATATTGTGAGTTTGACATCAAATCATGGTCCAGTTTTTCCTCATGGTCCCGAAAAAAAATCATGCCGATTTCAAAAATCTCGACATGATTTTTCCTCAACTTGAGGAAACTCGACATGATTTTTTCTGGACATGAGGAAAACTGGACATGATTTATATCAACCTCACCATATAGAGAGCAACTCGATTATAGAGGGCAAACTGGACAATAAGCGTCTGAAACTCGATCCTATAACGCTGCACACTCCAGACCTGAGCACACTCGAGTTTGCTCATGGTTAGAAAACCAATCATGTCGAGTTTGCCAATGTTGAGAAAAAAATCATGTCGAGTTTTGCTCATGTTGAGAAAAAAATCATGTCCAGTTGGCACATGTTGAAAAAAATCATGTACAGGTTTTTTAAAACTCGGCATTATTTATTCTGACCATGATTTATGATACTCGGCACATAGAGTTCAACTGGATAGGCAGCGCTTTAAATTCGACATTATAGCAGGGTGGGTGTAAACTCGATATACAGCGCAATGAAAACTCGACATGACGAGGGAAAAACTCGCCATGATTTGATACGTGGAGCGTGCCATTAGTTTGCGCGTGTATTAATGCATGGGCATATAAAGTCATCGTTGCAATACTGATTCTTGAAAGGAGATCATCACGCTAGATTTGCTTATTGTTCTCGCTGGGTTGATGGAGACGCGGCCATGTGCCAACAGTAAAGAAGGTTGTTTTTTGTGCTGTGAGGAATGTTTAGAATTTAGCGGATATTATATAGGTGTCTCACAAAATGTCACTGTATTCTATGTTTTTAAAAAGCAGCCGAAACGCTAGCCAGCATGTAATGCTCGAGAGAGCCATTCATATTAGAACAGGATATAAGTCCCTTACTGTCCATGCTATACCATCACTTGAAATTCCCCGCGTAAAATCAATTGAGATATCCAATAGTACCTTAGAATGACACATTTGCTCTCTGCCAGCTGAACGGTAATTTGGGGGACAGGGTGGACTTCCAAAAAAAAAAATTGTTTCCACTCTTCATTGGTATACTGTGGTAATACATTACATCCGAATAAGGAGCTACTGTATTTTGATTGAGGTTTATCTGTGAAGCGGTTATTTCTTCTATTGGAATATAAGTCAACGTGCCGATGGCGTCGATTAACAGGCATACATACTATTAGACAACGTTTAGATACTCAGAAGTAAAATTACTTGTTTTGACAATAATCATGGGACAACTATCAGATATGGACGTTACCAAGGCCGCGCTGGCCGAAACGTCCTATTGCCATGAGATTTAGTATGGATGCACCCATCAGTTGTCATTTTCATTTTTGTCTTCTAAATAACTAATTACTTTGATGGTAACTCATCATGTTGAGAAGCGTTTCACATATTTTAATCATATGTAACTAAAAATTAGCGTGTTATTTCCTTTATGAGGTTCCTGACTGTTTTATTCAATTGGTACGAACAAAATAATCATACAGCTCTCCTTTAATGTTGTCCATTCAAGTTAATAGTGTGTTGACCTTGGATATCATCTCGTTTGTATTGCAAACATTCAGAGCAAATAACAACGGTCTGATTTGATCCTGTTGCACAAAGGTGGCAATTAGTATTCATACCATTGGCTGGTACAATATTGATCGTGAATCAGTCCTCCTCCCACCATTTTAACACCTACAAAAAGTGTAGTTATTGAATCTTCCACAAAAACGTAGATTACTTAATGGGTAGCCAACCTTTATCGCTCATTTTTCAAAACGAGGGTGAAATCCCCGATATCAATAGATTCCCACTCCTTTTGTCATGTAAAACGTCTTACTCCGAAAGATCCCAACAACTTCCTTTTCGTGATTTATTTCCAAAGTGCGTATTTTTTAAATGATTAAAAAATCCTACATCTAAGGTAATTGAACAGAGAGTAGTAAATATTTGATTAACTTGCCTTTTAAGAATCCTGTGTTCATACAGAAATTATGTATTTTTTGTCGGTGAGAGTACAAATTTAAAGATTTCTGCAACTACCTCCACACTGGTGATCATTAGGAATTTTAACCTAAAGTTTTTATCTGTATTGTTTTTCTTCATCTTAAATTTTTGATTGCTCTAATGTGTACAGATCTGTAAAGGAGACTACTAAGTGTTGTTGGCAAAAGTGACTGTTCTAAAACACAGGTATCAAAACGTACACTTTAGTAAGTACGTCCACATCGAGTTGTTTTTATGACTAGTCGTGTAAACCATGAACATGAATGCAAACTCCTGTATTGATTTAAGTATTCAGGTCCTTACGTCTCAACAGCGAACTATTTAGAGGTTTGGGTCCTCAAAAGTTTGGAATGTATGTTCCGCAACAACTGCATTGTCCTTCAATTAGTCTGTTTCTTCCAGCCGTAACCATGGCCCCCCATTCGCAAAAAACCTAAAAACGTCCAAAAAGAGCTGAAAAGGCCCCAATTTTATGTCATTTTTCGGTAAAAAGGTTCACTTTTGCCAAGTTGAGGGGATGGCCGAGATTTGGAGATAAAAGTCCCCTTTAAAAAAATTCGCCCCCAAAAATCCTGGTTGCGGGCCTGGTTTCTTCGATCATCAACTTAAACATTCTCCTGACATGGTTTAAGAGTGCCTATGTCCCTTTATGCACTGAAATTCCGTGACATATTACATATAGTCGCAGTATATTTCTTATGAGCTAGTACATCTTAAAAAAATAAAAAAAAAATTTGCCCTTGGCACAGTTCAGTACCTTCGCATCACCAATGTATTTAGAAAAACACCCCCTGGTTTTGGGTATGATAATATACCCAGATCACACAATGTCAGTTTTCTTGTCCATGTATGTATTAGTACATCCACTGAACTGTGTCCTTGGTGAGTGAGCACATTCACGCATATACCATTAAGAGTCCTCATATATCACCCCACGATACGATTGTTGGCGATGTGACCCCCCTGGTTATTAATATATTCAATTTTATGCACGCACACCCTCAAAACAACACCTTTAGACAAATACAAATGTACGCGACGGACCGGTATGTACACAGAACATCGCGGCCTGGGCGAAACCCCAGAACTCTGCGATTTTTTTTGACAATTTGATACATTAATCTCATGATAGAAACAATTTCTGGCAATTGTATCTATTACTTTCCAATTGAGTACAGATTTTAAGTTTCTTTGTGATTTTCTGCCTCGGCCCGGCCTTGGAGCAAAAAAAAAAAACGGCAAAAACTTCACACGATAAAAGCGGACGCTTTTTCAGACTGCCATTTTTTTTTGGGAGGGGTGGGGGTCGCACCCCCACCCTCCCTTGCTACGACCTATTTGGTCTCCTTTTAACAATCTTTACTTTTCCTCATTTTTTCTGAAATCAAGACTATGATGGCCAGAATAGCGTTGTGGTGATCCGACCCTCAAACTCGTACGTGACATTGAAGCGAAAATAACTCGACCAGTGTCGATTTGTTTCCGAGTGTATGCAATCTTATTCAAATCCCGTGTTAACCATTAAGATAGGCAAATATAAACGAACTACATTTATCAGCATTCAGTGAGTGTAAACATTGTATAAAGCTATAGCAAGTATGACAGGTCAATAGCACTGATTAATATCATTAGAATAAATTCGGTGATTCTTAGAAGAAAAAAGGTTGATGTGGATGTGTGAAGTTCCCTAAAATACAACACAGATCTTCTACGTTTTACTGCGACTACCACCATTAAATCGTGCAAATCGGTTTACTGGTTGCAATTGCGTTACTGTACTATTTTGACCATTATAGGTACAACTCGGGATTGTATTATTAATTAAAATTGGAACTACATTTTCGCATGCCCCCTATTTTGGGGGGGGTTGGTTTTGTTTTCAATTTCAAAGTTAGTGTTCCCCTCTCTCCTTTAAGAAGATTCCCCTCTCTCAATCTAGTTTTCTTTTCTCCGCGTTAGTAAACAATTAACGTTTTGTGTGTATTGGGGTGTTGTTGTTGTAGTCTAAAGTATGGTGCACATGATTGTGTGTTTCGAGGAGCAATGATATACCCCAGCCCTAGTATCATGGGTAACGCGCACCGGCATTCTGGTTTTGCGATACACCTACATGTCCTCTCGTTGCTATCGTCTCATATGGGGGCTAACATGGTCAATCACTTGTCCCGTGTAAGCAGTAATTAAGGTTCCGGCGTACTATAGTCCTCAACAATGGTGAACATAGGGCAATCGATTCAAGTTGACCTTCTTCACGCAACATGAGTTTCACGTTTATGTACGTTATCGTCTATAGAACCCCGGACTAGTGGCTCCCGCCGGTCTGATCTTGCTTTTCACACCTGTTTTTGGAGACCGATTTCCCGGTTGGGGTGGGTATTCAGGCAGGTTTTTCCTGGTGAGAGGTGTATCAGGCAAAAAGGCTGATTTGGAATGATTTTCCTCAGTTTTTCCCCGATCCCGGTCAAAGCTCTCGAAACGACATAGAGTGTGTGGAGATGTGTGTGGGTGTGTGGTGTGTGTACGGCTTGGTGTGTGGTGTGGGGGGGGGGGGGCAATTTGGGATTTCCAAACGGTAATTTATGTGATTCTTACGTGCATTCTACGCAGCCTCGTCCCAGTGACGTTACATCACCTCGAACTTCCTCAAGTCTTAGTTAATATTATGATAATCTATGAAAAATGATTTCAAATCCGCCCTGGTTTAGTGGATTAACCCTCTGCAAAACAGTGTAATTTCCAATAACGGTCATTTAGATTTAATATTCGTGACCAAGTTTATTAGTCGAGTCCTCTGACCAATACGCGTAACAGCGCCCTCCTACCAGCTCAACAACATGCCACAGGTGGGACTTCAACGGTTTACTCTTCTTGGGATATGTAAACATCTTTAATCATGATATTCGTTATCTGTGTTGAATAATCTGTGAAGCATTATTCTGATTTGAATATAATCATAATCACTCACTAAAGATATGCGCTCGATTAAAATGCATACAAAATACTAGACATGTTATAAGAGCACAGCTTTCTCCAATCAAAACTAGTCCGCAAGTAGAAGACCCTCAACCCCCACCCCGTGGTGTCCGGTGTTCACATGCCGTTTGAAACGGTTCAACAACCGCTCCTGAGTTTTTTGAAGCCACTCTTAGATATTATATAATATTGAATGTCTTTGAATACTGGATACCAAAAATACATTGCACAAGCTAGAAAGTATATACGAGTCGAAGACAGTCTAATATTTTTTTCTGTATAGGATTAAGGCATTAGTGGAGTGCCATTCGGGGATATAATTGCATGCTTGGAGGCAATAACTAACTTAACATATGGCATTACGGGGCCACTGTGACACGAGCGCTTTAGCGGCGAGTGCTCAAAGTGGCCCCGCTTATCCAGATATTACTTTTTAATGCCTCCAAGCATGCATTTATATCCCCTAATGCACTCCACTAATGCTTATCTGTCATAAACCCACGAGCATTATTTTATACAACATCAAACATAACTACAATATTATCACCTTTTTCTGTATATTTTGGAAATTAAAAATTTATAACTAGAAATATTGTAGTTCTACGAACTTTCCACAACACTGTCTTTGGAGCTTGCATAAAGCAGTCAATTATTTGGAGAAAAGGTGTGAAAAGTGATACATGTAGTATTGATTGAAACTTCGATGAAGTACCAGCTCAATAATGGTATCTTTGACATAATGGCCATGATTACAATGGGAACTAGCAATTACGCATTAGTCAATACTTCCTTCATCATCGGATTTGGATGACTAAGGGCAAGTTTGATTACATGCCGATAATTATTTATGACGTTCTTGATGTTATCCCATCTTTTTCTATAGGTCAAATCGGGGTTATTACGGGGGGGTATGGGGTCTGAAAGCATTGAACTTCCGAATGATTTTTCTTAATTTTTCCTAATCGCTAGTGGCATATACATGTTCTATATCATATTGTGCCCGTGTCACAAAGTTTTACAATCCATGACAATTTTTCTCTGGTTGCCATGGTAACCACGTATGCCTCTGATGGGCTAAACACTAGAACGAATGGAACTAAATCCCACCAGGCTACTGGGATGAAACTTGGGTGACATATGCATGAGGTAAATCGCGCAGTGAACCATGAAGCCGAATTTTTAAAAATACCGTTGCCAAGGGCAACCGGTAATCGACCAACGCATATTTCATGGCGTAATTTGGAATTTGGAACAAACAACATTTTGAAAATCGGGCTTCATGTTACCTCCGGCCTGTATTTGCTTAATATGTTTTGCCAACTTTTCATGTTCATAGCAATGTAGCGTTCTCTAGGTACGTTCGTTCTCGTTTTGGTGTTGGATGTGTGCGTATTTTAAAACGAAACCGAGTTCTAGGCCTCGAACATTTCGACAAAATTGGTGCGCTTTTTGATGTGAAATATGGATTATTGTTTTAAATTTCATTGTATCTGAAATTATCATAATTATTAATTTTAAAGAATCAAGCGAAATAGGTGCATCCATTCCATTGGTCCTGTTATTATGTTTTTTAAATTTCTTTTTAAAAGATTTTTTAGTTTTTAAATTTTCTTAATTTTATAAAAATATTTTCTTAAATATCGCAGGTGAGAAAACAATAAATAATTAAAGAAACAAAATAACATGCAAACACCTCCAAACATGAAACCCTGACATCCCCTCCGCCACTCATCAACTATGCAGTGTAGCTCGTCGAGCCCGTGTCTCCACCACCGGCCCTCCCGCTCGCCCTCCCCTCCCCGTGCCATTTACTTCCTTTACATATGGCAATGACTCATCTTCCGCAATTTTTTTACTTTCAACTTAGCCAAAATAAATGTGTTAATAGTTCATAATAATATCTTTTAGAATATCTTAAATATAACCCCTTTGAACATTTTTTCACACATGATACAAATAGGGAGATGAATGGATGCATTTTTTTGTTGTTTTTTGGCAAATTTTGCGTACAACTACTTTCACTTGTTACTACTACTTTTGATCAATCTTCAATCCTCGCTCGGGAACCGAATGTCCCAATTGCGATCGAATAAAAATCATTTTTGTAGATTACAATCTAACAACTACAATCTACACAATTAACCCATTGCATTATTATCTAATACCTAAATGTAATAAGCCAAAACATTCCTCCAATTCCATTACAAAATCGATCTCAACTTTCCAATTACCCAGTATTCCCATTTCGACCCCCCTCCCCCACGAGCTTCAGCAACCCGTCCTCCCCCATACCCTCAACTGCCCCTCTTCTCGTACTCGTCCTTCCTCCCGCGGTTAGCCTAATCGACACTCCACCGCGTCGTCGGCGGATGCTGGACTCCTCGTTCCACCACACCCTCGAAGGGGAAACTACCATTCTGCTGCCTTCCAAACTGTCAGAATGGCCGCTATATCCCAATCATCCGTCGAGCGTAATCATTTGGGATGAGCGGCTCACTACTAAGGCATTGTCGCTCGGGGGCATATCAAACCAGCGAAGCTACCTCGTAGTGGTTCGTCCCAATTTCTTGCGAACCTCTCGGATGGGACCACTAACGTTGAAACATGTTCCCAAACACGCAGGGACTCAGTTGCCACCCTCCTATGAATTCCCCCCCAAGCATCGCGTTAAAGCGGGCTATCATCCTTTGTGGTATCTGTATACCTCGTGATGGGTTCGATTTGAGCTTGTTAGACGGGAACCCGACACGTATTTGCCGGTTATCTCTTTCCGTCCCAGCATATGTCCTAATAGGTGTCCGTTTTCCCGTGCCGTCCTCTCTATCATTGATTAGATATCATGTATAACACTCAAGGATCTCGACCGGATCTATGAGGAAGGTAAGAGTGACGGCTTCAGGGTTCGCTGTTTCGTGTGTCCACGAAGGTTTTCCATTTTCTGGATTAGGGCCATTTGTTTAATCATATTCAGACCCCATACCCCCCCTTAACACTGTCATAGGTGTTTAAAATAGACAATTGTAGGACTACTGCCTCTAAAGTTGCTTTTTTTTTTTAACACCATATAAATAAGATTTCATTTGTAAGGTATATACTCTGTAGTGAGTGGTGAATCTGATTTCTTTCCTCTTTCCCGCGTTCGTAAAGCCACTACCTGGGAGGTGGTGGTAATGAACGTTCTGGTCTTGGTATTATTGCCTTATCATGGCAAGTGAACTGTTTCAAGCGCTTTCACGTGAGGGGGAAGTCAAAGCATGCGTGCATGCGTGCATTATTAAAAATTCTACTTCCTAATTGTTTTAAATAAATAATGCCAAAACGCTTGATAATGCAAACTGGCATGCAAAACCAAAACCCCCTGATAATGCATTCATGCATATTGCAAATTGCGTCATAATGCACTCATATTCATCTCCAACTCACACACCTCTTCACATCATCAAACACTATCACATCCAAACCAAGTACCAAATTAACGAAAAGAGAGCACTCCCACGACACGTCCTCTCATGTAGTTGAAATCTCAATTCGTCTCCTATCTTTCCGCATGAAGAAAAGATCAAGATCGTAAATATAACTTCTATAGTGTTCTATGCAATGTAATTTATTTAAAAAAACGTCAGGGACGCCGATGTTCAAAATCAAGTTGGGATTTTGAAAGGGTGTGCCGAGCAGGGGAGGAAGGGTCCGATATATTTGGCATCTCTCCTCGGAAAAATTAGCACTCTAAATAAAATTGCTCATTAAACACGTCTCTCGATCTTGGTGTTAACCAGGCTATGATTAAAAGAAAACGACAAACTCCTGCCGAAAATATACAATAGCTCCGACCCGTGGGACACCCCCCCGTAACTGATACTCCATCCCCCACCTTTTTGCGCTGCCTCACGCTTATCTCGGCTGCGCCCCTCGCTGCCACCTAATCCTCCCAGCACCCCCCGTAGCCGGACCTGACTCCCTACATGCAGACCTGAGGGTTGCCCGGTCCGCGGCCCGTGATGTTGCCCTGATGGGGTAGTCCCATGCCCGGGTGGCCTGGGGTGGACACTGCCTATTTCCGAAGTTGTTACCGATCGCCACCCGCTGGGGGGGTCGCCGGCGGCGTTCAGCCCCCGTTTGGTGGCTTAGGAGTCATTTTTTTTCTGTTCTTTTCTGTCATAACTGTGCAAAAAGGTTTAACTACTTTAAGAACAAATATATAACGACACTAACAACAATACATCTCCCTAATACCATAGCGGTACGTACGTGGGTACCCCTGCAAAAGGCCACACCCATAAAAACGATCTTATACGTTAGACCTTTCCTGTCAAACTTCACAAAAATGCAATCAACTATGACAAATCAGGGATATGAAAAGGAATTTGAGCAAAATGTGTGTGCGATATGAGCCAGCCAGCCAGAAATATCCTTTCACTACGGTCGTGGTATACTTGTCAGGGCCCAAGACTTTTTAACTAGTTTTCACTCTACCTTCCCTTTAGGTGGTGGGGGGTGTAGAGAACGTTCAGGGGGGTAGGACATTCCAACCGAACAGCAACAGCGAGTCAAAACGGCATCAACTTCCGGGTGCTAGTCTGTTTTTAAAGACTTAACGGTAAGAGGGCGCTCTTTCGCATATTTGGACGGTACAACACCCAGACTTGACTAAAGACTAGGCCTGGTCGCAAATATTTAAATCTAAATGACCCGTTATTGGGAATTACAACTATTTTGCAGCTGGGTTAATCCACACCCCGACGGATTTTGAATTCACTATTTTCTTCCCCCTAAAAGTATCATATATTACTAAATCTTTTGTGAACAAAGTTTTAAGAGTATGATTTTGTAATGGCACAAACTACTCTGGGAACTGAGACGCCCATAGTAAAAGTGCAGAAGTATCAAATATTGGTCCGGGGGGGAGGGTCGGGTCGCTTCCAAGGCCCTGGGTGGCGAGTTAGTTTTTCTCCAGCACCTTTTATTTCCAGCCCCCAACCCGCTTTCCCCCCCGATGCCCCCCGCCTGGAGATGCCCTTTCTTTCCGCCTCCAAGGGCGGCCGCCGCGTCCCAAGTCCAGGCGATTCCCCAAACGAGACAGGGAGGCCGCAGAGGATCGGTTGAGCGAATAAGTGCGTAAATAACTCTCCCGGCTCGAGTCACCGCGTGGGACGTGCGGCACACCACCCGTTCACCCCGGCATGAGGATGCGGAATGAGGAGCTATAGGGTTATTTCCGGACCTGATGTCAGCCCACGCAAATGGAGAAGACGCA
Organism: Ophioderma brevispina; assembly: GCA_023653785.1. NCBI lineage: Eukaryota > Metazoa > Echinodermata > Ophiuroidea > Amphilepidida > Ophiodermatidae > Ophioderma > Ophioderma brevispina. The sequence goes on along the minus strand of JAMKCH010070111.1, from coordinate 12,040 downwards.
GTGTGTGAAAGTAGGATGAGCGATGGCCCACGTGTACTTGGGGTGAAGAAGCAAAATGTGTGTTGTTTGGGTACTGCCCGTTAGGATGCATAGAATCTCTTTCACTCGTCTTTTTTCCTCCCGCCCAACCCGCGCGCCCGGCTAGGCCCTTTCTTTAGTCCAAATTTATATCTCATTCTCATGTATATGGGTGTCCTAACCACCGCCCATTGACTCGCGAGGTGTCCGTCACGAGAACGTCAAACGCCCACCATCGAGGACTACGCGCTTCATCAAACAAACGTGCGGGGGGGGGGTTAGTACACGAATCTCTTCGATTTGGGCATTGGGTGGGGGATTTCCAAACGATAATGTTTGTGGGGGGTGAAAACGCTAGTTGCATTTACTATGTCAGTTCTCTGTCCCATTGACCTCAAAAAATCATCTCTTAAAACTTTATGCAAAGATCTTAGTATATCATGATAGATTAAGAAAAAAATATTGACTTCGGGGTTAGTGGATTAAACCCGCTGCAAAATAGTGTTAATTTGCAATACGGGGGTCATTTATATTAAATATTCGTGACCGAGCCTGGTCTTTAGTCAAGTCTGCGTGTAACCTCGATAGCGTTAGAAATAAACGCCCCCTACCTTTAAGTCGGAAAAACGGTCTAACATACACTCCGCAGACACTCCAAACTTCAGTTGCTTCCTTTTTGTCATTTGCCTTTTCTTTATGGGTGTATTCGCCTGTCAAGAGTCCTCCCCCCCCATATACCAGTCCCCCTCCCCTCCCCGTTAACAGCATGGTTATTGTAACATGGTTAGTGCCTGTGTATCTGAAATAGGTCGCCAGGGGAGGGGTGTTTGAGTTGGGGGGGGGGGTTCTCTTTTAACGACTTTGCAATTTTAGTCTTTTTCGAGTTTTTCAATCGCTCAGTGGTTCCCCTCCCTCTTCATCTGTCCTTTAGATTCGCAGGCAACAACATAAGTGACTTAGGATGTTAAACTGGTCTATTCCCGACGTTTGACAGGATCTGGCTCATATCGCACCACATTTTGCTCAAATTTCCTTTCCAAGACCTGATTTGTGTCAGAGTTGATCGCATTTGTTTTCGTAAAGTTAACGTATAAGATTCGTTTTATTATTGTGGTGGTTCTTGTTGCAAGTGACACCATCTTTTTCGCACAGTTATGACTAGAAAAATGACCGTAATCAATGAAGGCCTTTAACACATAAATCTAAAATTAATTCAAATCCGAGAGTGATGCCAAATAAATTCGAACCGACCCCCGCAGGAGCCTGGCAACCTCCAAAGATCCCAATCCAAAGCCTTGTATCGAACATCGTTCCGTCTTCTCCCGCCTGGTCGTTTCTCACGTTTTTAGATTTCCTTCTTGACCTCCTTTTGTTCTCTTTTTCGTTTTTTCTCGTTGGGTCGGTTGCCGTAGGAAGCGCATTTTGCTTTTTTGTCTACTTTTCCCGTAAAAATGCTTTTATGTGCTTTCCCTAACGGCTGTGCAATTTTTGGTTGTGCTTTAATGCTTAGACCTCTTGGACAGTTACGCCGTCTGTCTCCCGCACACGGGGCCGGGAGTTCAGGGTTGGCCGGCGTGGTAACGGGTTTATGGTACAAACTCGGCCTTCTCCCTCCCCCTGTTTTGCCAGATAAAAAACGTTCTCAGCAGTCTAGGGATTTTCGAAATGGCGCGAAAATTGAATTTTTCAAATGATTTTTCTCCAATTTCTTCGATACTAACTCAAAGTTCTCCGACGACAAATTGCCTTCAATGAGTGTCTTCTTTCCGGTAATGGTAAAAAATTGAATGAATTCAATCAAGCGTTTTGGAGGAATCATCAGGGCATATTAAAGCCGATTTAGGGATTTTTCCAAAGAGCCCCACAGGAGCCTGGCAACCTCTAAAATCCCCAACTCTAGTATCGAACATCGGTGTTTCTGGCCCCCCCAGCAAAATCAGGTAGATCAAATATGGAGTCGTTCTCCCCCCCCCCCCCCCGAGTGCTGACCTCATTATGAAGTATATTTCACCATTCTTTTTAACTCTTTTTTCTTGCGTTATCACCAGCTGCTTAATGTGTTGAAGTTGGTGTCTTTAATAATGGTTTCATAATGTCTCATTAATGAAGCAATTTTTCATCTCCGTGTTCTAATAGGCGGAGAAATAATAACGTAATAGGCCGCAAACGTTCTTTTAATTTCTATATGTTCTGTGGCAAGAGTTTTCCTGGCCCGATGCAATATTCAAATTTGAGGTAAGCGTGCATTCGCGAATATAATTTTACGCGAAAACAAAGAAAAGCCTCGAAAATAATGCTCTAGTGGTTTTTGTACAGAACGTTTACGTGCGACATGGGATTGATGCATTTTTTAAGGGCGTGTGCGCATATTTTTCTTAGATTCTAAAATTGTCTGCTGTAATAACGTGTATGAATCCGTTTAATGTCTTCATATTTTAGAGTTTCTTTGCGCAGTGGCAACAATCAATGCACTTTGCGTCAGTTTGACCAGAGTCATAATGGCACGCGCCCCTGCGGGGCTCGTGCCATTATATTTGATTGAATTGAACGAAAATAATGGTGTCAATTTGGGGGTTCGATATGTGCACCATTTGAACATGCACATTAAGTTATGACGTCATAATTCAAAATTAAAATACACCAGACACATGAAATCAACCAATTAGCTTTCCTTTCTCATTTCACGATCCATCAAAACCCTTATCAAGCATACTGCTTCAGATCCAGGATTGCTGCTGAAATGCCTCTAAAAGTTCCCCACCAAAATGGGCACAATTTGTGAGATAAATTCACATTTGACTAGATATCATATTTGTGTGGAAGAAACCACGCAATTTTTATGAAAATATAAAAGTACACTATTGTCAAATATTCAATATCATCTTGCCTTAATTCAGGATGGCAGCCATTATGGACGTCTTCAACTTCGTTAAAATCAACAATTTACCACTGATAGATATAATTATTTCCAGAAATCACGATAAAAGTACGAATTTTAGTATTAATATATAACCATGACAATCTTAAAACTCAGTGTATATTTTGTTTTGTTAACATACTGCAAATGAAAAAATCTGGCATGTTCCCTCATGTATAATTGAGCGTTTTCTTTATTTTTTTAATGACGTCTGTATTAATTTGCATAAATAATATACATGTATATAATCCGAAATAATATGGCCACCATCGCTTTTTCGATAAAGTGGTTAATGTAAGTTGGAATCCATAAAAATTAGAAAATAAACACGAAAGCCCACGGGAACCACGTTATCTATCTTAGGTACGGCACAGAACACTTCTTTCAGTGGATCAACCAATATGGGCTAAGAGGCAATTTCCTGCTTTATCTGATGCATTGATAAATTCCCCCTACTCTCAAAACTTGAAATAAAAATTTCATGTCCTTATGTGGAAGATTGATACCAGTTGGGAGTTCTGTCATAGATGTGATATTGAAATGGTCTTTGTCTTGGCGTAATACTAGCCAGGCAGTGTTCCATGTCTGTAAGTGTTGAATGGGCAGCTGGAGAGTTTCCCAATCAAGCGTTTCGACAGAAATGTCGACGAGAGCGCAGTCTCTGATGCCGAGCTGATGTGATTCTTTGAGAGTATTATGCTTGTTGTCCAACAGAATCTTATTCACCAGTTTATGTGTCTGATGATCTCTCCGAAGCACTGCAGGTGCAATGCCTGAAAGCACTGGTAGAAACTGAGATGGAGTAGGACGAAGGCAGCCAGTAATGGGTCTCATGGTTTCGTTGAGTACTGTGTCCAGCTCTGTTGTGTGAGAGCTATTGCAACATGCTGGAGCGGCATATTCAGCAGCGCTGTAGACCAGAGCCAGGGCGGTGGTGCGTAGAGTGGATGGACTAGCAACCCATGAAGATCCAGCAAGGCGGCACCGGAGGTTATTTCTCGAAAATACCTTTGCATATACTGACTCGAGATGCTGTCGAGAAGTAATCTGCCGATCAAGCTTCACTCCCAGATAAGTTGGTGTGGGATTGTATGGCAGAAGCGCTCCAGTGAGATTGATTTGAAGCTGGTGATGAGCCGGTGATCTTGGATTCACTCAGCTTGAGTCTCCAGGTCTTGAGATATGCTGCAAGTAGGGCCATATCTACAGTAATTGTACCTTCTACTTCAGTCCAGCTTCTGTCCGAGCGACGAAGGCAAGATCGCCGGCGTAGCCATATTTTCTAGATGTTGTTTGAGGTAAATGCTGATATACAAGTTGAACAGCATGGGAGCCAATACTGATCCTTGAATTGTACAAGGTGACGATAGGGTTGTCAACAGGCTTGTTTGGTTTGAGGAGTGCGATGATGGTAGCCCTCCTCCAGATCTTGGGTGAGGACTGGTTGGTACGGCAACATGTGTAGAACCCCTGGAGGCATTCAAGACATCGTGGGCCGCAGTGCATCAGGAACTCCGAGGGTATATTATCAGGCCCTGGGCTTTTCCACTCTTTAGGTGGCCGATAGCAGAGGTGAAGAGGTGAGCTCATCTAGTGAGAAGGGTGTTGAAAGTGACCCGTAGTTTGGTGATCTCTTTAACAGAGCGAGTGTGATCCTTATCAATATCCTTGAAACGACCATTTGCGAGGAGGAGAGCAATTGAGTTGGCAGACACAGGACATTTCGACGGTTTGTGTATCTATAACGTGTAGCAAAGAACGTGTAGCAACTTTAAATTTAATCTGTGCGAATTCATGAGATGTAAATTGCTACTCTTTATTCTGTGTTTCCTATTTTAGAATTTGTACTACACGGGCGCAGGTGTTGAAATCTGCAGTACTTCACATAGAAATAAATAAGAAAGAGATTGGAGACAAGCAATTAGTTCATTAACATATCTCTATTACTAGTATTATGCCGATTCCGCGTTTCCTTTACTGTTTGCAAAGTAGTATTAGGTATCCATACAGTTTAATTGATGTATAACATCAAGGTTTGAGTTGGGCGTGTAATTGTGAGTATGTACATGCCATTCTTCTCTAAATAGACTAAAAAAGAGTTAGTATTGACAATCTATACTACATGCAGACGATGTAGACCTTGAACGATCTCCATATTCGAGCTCAAGTTTCGGCGCTCAATTGTTATTTTGAGGGAAAAAACGTGTCCACGTATATGTTTTTCATACATTCTTGGACGGACCTGTGAACACGGGAATGGAATCCTCATCCCTTTTTCGAAACGGTCAAGCCGGACACCACTTCGTGTTGCTGGGATCGCTATCATTGAACAATAGACCACTTGGCCAATGACAAGTAACGTCTATCGAACCAGTAAGGTTTTTTTTCATAACGTATATTGCCGCAACGAGTGTGCGGAAAGTTACAACGCGTCGGGCAATCAGAATGCGAATTTTGTGACTGTTAAAATAGGCGCACACCACCGTTGCAAAATATCAAGCAAACGCGTTGCGGCCATCTGACAACGCATTGAGCACAAAAAAACCTCTCGATTGAAGCCTTGTATAGAAAGAAGAATCTAGTGACAGTCACCGAAGCTAGTCAACGATGGCCAATTTAAGCTGGTAGTACATTCGGTGAATGACCTAAGTATACACAACACAACCGCCGAAGCAAGTAGTAAGGAGCGCAGTAATGTTTGTGACTTGTAAGCGTCTCATGCAAACCATGCTTGACCGCGCCCACAAACCACGTTCCGCGGCTATAATTAGACAGCATCAACACTCCCATTGCATTTCCCGGTTCAAACTTGGTTCCACTGCCGGGGGAAAATAGCCATCATATGCATGGTCACATTATTTAAATTGAATGTCACCTTGCAAATGATGACACGGTGGGTTCTCAAGAATGATCTAAGTAATATCGACACAGTGCATCTCATAGTACATTATATCGCGCATAATTACGATTATTTAGGAGTACTTTTTCAGCCCTCAATTTCCGGGATTTGACTCATGGCCTGCTAACTTTATAACATAAAAACCAACACCAACACCAACAAGGAAAGTAGTTATTCTGTTTTCGCTTCGCTAGCCGAGACCATCCCGTTTTTTCCCATTATCATTGCGCAGATAATTTTGACCACCTAAGATCTAAAAGTCTCTGAACGTCATGAAACACCACGTTGCAGGAATTTACAGGATCTCCCCAACTGTATCACAAATATGACGTCACCATTCAGTAATGAGAGTAATGAGCGGCCCGCTCGTCATTGTAAATTGTATTGGACGAAGTGTGTACGTGCGTGTGCGGGGCTTTTATGTCCCACAAAATAAAGGAGGAAATCATTCTTAATCACATAATGAGGTGTTTAGACATTTGATGTGAGCCCCATTTTCCTGGTCCATATTAATGGGAAACGAAACATTGACAATATTATGTTGTTTGAAAGTCATCCTGCTGAGTTGTAAGTCTAATGTGAACCCAACACATACTCCTAAACGCCGTTGATGAAATGAAAGACATTCAAAAGAGAGTTACGGTTCATGATCTAGATTCCATTAAATGTGCTTTCCATTGAAATGAGCCATGTGTATTGGGTGTAAATGACTCTTGCTTGGTATTAATTTTAAGCAATTTAATGAAAACTTTGTTTATTACAATCATTTTTGCTTTTTTTGTGTATATGCTTTTATGACTGTATCTATATTATATGCTTGCCATTGGCCCGTCAGTCTCTTTTAAGTTTAGCTCAAGCTTTTATAGGTTTGTTAACAGACGCTTTAGAGGTCTTTTCATTTAAGCGCTTTAAAAAGTTATTATTATATTATTATGCTTGTGATCCATTATGTGTCTGGTCGTATATTACTTGCATAATACACTTAGATAATACACCAGCCACAAAGTCGGACGTTAAAAATTACACAGACCAATGGTTACACAGTATTTCAGTGCAAGGCAAGTCGTTTGGGGATTTCAAGCTTCAACTGGTTTTATAAAAAACTAAAAATTAGACACGGCACGGGAGGTTTTGGTTTTTCATTTAGAGATACAAAGGACATTCAAAAAAAAAGGCGCCGCGCGCGTACTCATTTTTGTTTTCGAAACGGGATTTCTTCATCTTTTAAAAGCTTACCGATGCCCTACATCATCTAGAGTAGTTAAATTAAACCGAAATTGGTATTTTCATGTATAAATAGAACGTCAGTATTTTATGTTATGTATGACGACAGAAAACCAGTATAAACTAAGCAGCTTTCTGGAAGACCGAGTTAAGGCAGGCAGAGCAGGCAAGTTCAAACTTAGTTTTGCTTTTAAAATCCTCTCAAAGTTTCTCGCGTAGAGGATCAAAACCAATCAAAGTGCAAGTGATAAAAAAAAGTCTGAATCCCAGAAAGACCCGTAGTGTACATTAATTAAAGCGGCCACTGGCACAGTACATTTTCAGAAAATATGAATTTCTGCAATTTGCTCGCGAAAAGATAGTCAGGCCTTGGAAGAATAGAGATATATTTTACACCTAATAAAAATTATCCCAAAACAGATTAAGGACATAATAAGAGGCTAAAGACATTAGTAATTTGGGCTAACTTTAAGTTTGACTTGTAATGTAATTTTAATCCAAAAATCTTTAGCGGGCGCACATTTTTCAAAGGATGCCCAGTGCTCTTAAGCTGGATAAAGATCACAGGACCGGGCCGCAAACAAAATGACGAAACCATTGTGAGATTTCCTTTGAAACTGACGCCTTAATGTCGAATGAACGATTCAGGTATTGAGTCTTTCATACATGCCTTTGTATAGGTTTCTTATATGAACCAAGCGGGCAAATGTCAATAATGGAAAAAAAAACAACATCTTGTGTGGGTTACAGTTCAGTAAACGTTCATGTTTATGCTACCGTCCAGGGGCAAGCATCTGATCTAATTTGTTATCTTTATTACCACACTAGGTCGTAATTGGCTTTGAAATATGTTATCCCGCTGCTACCAGTATGGTGCGTTGTTTCCTCGAAAAATAAAACTATTTATATTTTTTTTTTTTTTTTTTTTTTTTTTTTTTTTTTTAATGATTATAATATTAATGGCTTTAAGTATGATACCAGAATATATTGCCACGAGTAGAAAAAAAATTGTACGCGTCAGAAGAGAGCACTGTTGTATTTCTATAGCGGGAGTGCAAATATTCCAACTAGCATACGAAAACGGCCCATTCATTATTGTTATTATTATTTAAATATCAGGCTGACTCAATCCGAGTTTCAGTTTTGATCAACATGATTAACACCCAGTCTACCAGTCTGAACAATACAGTGTTTCAATGATTGTCGTTCTGGTAAAAATGACCGAATGCGATACAATATTAGAAAGAATATGATATGGCATCCGGGGACTTTACCCACAACTGTACAATTCAAAGATTTCTTTGTACCCCTCGGCGCCGGATATAATATAAAGCCCAATCTTGGTACTCAAATAGCACAATCTGTTAAAGTGTATATACCACAAGATATAATTGCATTTATGCCATTATAACCCAGGACCAAACAAACATATAACCGGATTGGCGTGACTGAGCAAATTGGTGACACCCCAGGGCGCCGCCATTGGACGATTGCGTCAAACGTATTTGTTCTGCCACCAATAGTCAAGGGGACTGTGGAAGCCCGTGGGATTTCAATGATTAAAACAATCACACATATTTATGTTTGATATCCTTCAAAGCTCCCAGAGAGAACAAGAAAAGTTTTGATTGGAGAATTCCCAGGGGGGCAGATGGCGGCCATCTTGGTTTTCACAAAAAAGGGCTGCAATTTTGGTATATTTTCCAAATCATAACTCGAGTGGAAGTGATCGGAAGCTAGTTTGGTGCCAAAACTTCATGTTAAAACACCACAAATCTCTGGAAAGGATTTTTAAAGCTAGATTAGAAGAGGAACATGAAGACTGGCAGCCTTTTTTCAAAATGGCTGCAATTACATTGTTTATTGAACATTTTCATCAGTAATTTTTAGTGTGGGTCAACAAATTTAATTATGGTAACACAGTCTCCATTTAACATTTAACGTAATTTCCTCATATTTGGTGCCTAGATTAGTCTAGGGGACTGTGGAATCCCTGGTTTTCAAAATGGCTGCCATTTAGGTAGATTTTTCAAATCATAACTCGAGTTGTGATTGTGCTAGGAAGCTAGCTTTGATGACAAAACTTCATGTTAAAACAAATCTCTGGAAAGGATAAAGCTAGATTAGAAGCGGAACATTAGACTGGCAGCCATTTTTTTTTTCAAAATGGCCGCCAATTACCATGTGTCATTGTACAAATTTTCAGAAGTAATTTTAGTGGTGGTTTCATATAAATTTAATTATGGTGGACACAGTCTCCATTTATCTAGTACAAGATGTATATAAAGATGCATCCTATTTGGTAAGAGTTAAAAATGATTTCTTTCAATCCATCTTGTATAATTGTTTTAAAAAATGTCAGCCATTATGAATTTGTTACCCCAATTTCAAGAGTTTTTGCTACCCCCAGCTTATGATTTTGATACCCGTGGGAGCTAGGTTCCTATTTTTCCTAGTGATATCAAAATAAGTATGAACAAACCAAGTATGGCCCACATGAGTGTATAAATAGTGAACAGTTGGAAAAATGTGTCACGTCATATTCAACAAAAATAGGCGGGAAATACCCATTTTCACTATATAAGGTAGGAATATGGGATTTTCATGCGGTGTCAGCTTTAAAGGTGGGAAGGAAAATTGGACTAGTTTACAGTAACATAAAGTTGTAGAGCTATACTAATAAGAATATTATAGCACTAAAAGTGTACCATCCTTGGGTGGCAACCCCCCCCCCCACACACACACACACATCTTTATTTTTTTCTGATTTTTTAACAGTGTACCCTAAACCCCGGTGAAGGTGCTACCTTTACCCAAAAAAATGCTAAATTAGGAAAAAAAAACTCAGAAAACAATACCTGGAACATTTTGCGAAAGCTTTTGTCGTTTTAACGTACCGGATGAAAGTTTACGGGGGGTACCACTGACCCATCCCATTGTAAAACGAGGGGTAAACAGATCATCAAAACACTGTAAAAATGATACATAGAACAACCAATAATCACACACTGTAGAATTGTAGAGCGTCTATTTTGTATGAGAACATTCAAAGCTTCCTGTAAGGTAGTCCGTGAGTGTTGTATTAGAGCTGGATGTGGGGTAGTACTTATTGGATGAGATCCTTTTAAAACTGCATTTGTGTAGTTGTTTAATTGGTAATAATTCCCACCAATAGATTATCAAGAAAAGAAGCTTCCTATCAACAGAACAATAGGCAGATGTGGCAAACAAACAGCAAGGGAGCATATTTTAAACTTCTTTAAAAGTGGCACTTTGGAGTTGTTTAATTGGTATGAGCCCTACAAATATGGATTCATCATGAGGGCAAGCTCCCATCAATCCACTTCATTGTTTATTCTTTGTTCTCACAATCATGACACTGTTAGGTTCTAAATCACGGTGATTTAACTGCTAGAGTCCCAGCTTCCATTTTTAAAAACGAGGTTTTTATGGTCATTTAACAGGAATCTAAACGCTGCTGATGCCGACAGTGCAGTGATAGAACTTTAAAATTGGGTAAAACACGAAGAATCCACAACGTGGAATGAGGGACTCATACCATTAAACAACCCTGCAGTGCATTTTTACAGAAGTTGTATTATAGGTCGCTGTATTTTTGGTCACATCTACTTCATCTAATCTGCTATGACATAGGAGAATATCATGCAAATGGTTAGAGTGCGCTTGTTTTGAATCAACGTTCGTTGTACTCATACTAAATAAAACAATTCCACAGTGCACTTTTAAGGACTCATAACGAATGATATCCACATCCAGGTTAAAATACACCACTCAGGACTACCCTACAGGCAGTTTTAAATGGGACTACTACCAAAAAAGAAATGCGCGACGTTCTCGAGTGGGGTACGTGTAATAATGGGTTGTTCTATTGTACCATAGGACAGTGTTTGGTATTTCTTACACAAAGTTTTAATCGGATGTTTAATAGTAAAGTAGAATTCATCTCCACTTGGGCCCCGTTCACTACAATGTACGCTTTGAACAAGCGATACGATAAGTGAATTTAGCCTTTCTCGGGGTCAGTGACATCACTGCGAATCAGTGACCAAAGCATTATTAAATCGTGGTGAACTTTGATTGAAGTACTGGCGTGTTTAACGTTGTGGCAGGAGATATTAGTCATCTGGACTCATACTCCCACCGGGGTACAACCGGGGTGAAGAATATAGGCCTCAGTGATCTTCAGGCCACATATAGTTTACGTTTATTCCGTTGTTGTCTGTGCGGGCCGGACTTTTTACATGTGTTAAAGAAGAATAATCCGGGCTCCATAGACGGCAATGAATAATGTGTGAGAGTTCAACTGAATCAAGTGCCCTATTATATTCTTTACCGTTGTAGGTGGACTATGAGTCCGGAAGACTATAAAACTTCTACACTGGCACTTAGATGTACGAGTAAAATACCTGAATGCCGTTGTTGATATACGCTGACTCGTGGAGCCAAATGCACCCATCGCATTCAGGTATAGCATGAAATGCCCTATGAATACATTGTATTGAAATAAAGTGACACAAAAAGGGACTTTACAGTTGTCAAAATGGCAGGCCATTTTGAATTATGCAAAATGGAAGGAAGAATTACTATTTATCTCAACAAATCCATACATCTTTATATTACACCTTGACTAGTTAAATGGAGACTGTGCCACTAAAATTAAATTTGTATGAAATTCACCACTAAAATTTGTGCCGAAAAAGGTACAATAAACATGGTAATTGGCGCACTTTGAAAACAAAAATGGCTGCCGGTCTTAATGTATTTTATCCTTTCCATGGTGTTTAACCATACGAATTTCGCACCAAAACTAGCGTCCTAGCACATTCAAAACTCGCGTTATGATTAGAAAATATACCAAGGGCGGCCATTTTGAAAATCAAGATGGCTGCCATCTGCCACCCCTGGGAATTCTCCATCAAGTTTTTTTGTCTCTGCGCGACATACTCAAGGTTGGTCTAAAT